>JAHSUH010000676.1:0-23372 GCA_025388415.1 Cynanchum wilfordii | reverse complement strand
GAATATTAGAGTGATCTTAATCAAACAAGAAGGCTTAAGAACCATTACTCAACTCATAAAATGCATAGAGTTTGGAGGAATGCTCGCTTGTTCGATTTTATTCTTTTCTCACTAGTCTTTTATAAAATAAATTACAGATAAAGAATCATTGATGTTGGGAACATGACACCAATACGCGCAATACTCTTTACTTAGTGCGGGAAACACCAACCGTCTTACCATGGCGGCCTGAGGTGCAGGTGTGCTGGCCACGAACGCGCAGCCCATAGGCATGGCGTACACCACGGTGCGCGCGAATCTTTTTCAGGCGCTCGAGGTCCTCGTGGAGGCGGGTGGCGACCATTGAGCTGGACAGGTGCTCTGTCTTGCCAGTCTTGGGGTCCCGCTGACGGTTCAGGAACCAGTCGGGAATCTTGAACTTGGACGGGTCCGTAATCACCTCCGCGATCTTCTCAATTTCCTCGGCGGTCAAGGTGCCAGCGCGGCGCTCCACGTCAATACCGACCTTCTTGCAAATGATGTAGGCAAAACGAATACCCACACCCTTCACCATACGCAGCGCAAAGGGGACCTTGCGCTTGCCCTCAATGTTGGTGTTGAGGAGACGCACGATGTGCTGAAAGTATTCAGGCTGTATCTGAAGGGACATGTTCACAAACTGTTGATAGGCATATTAAGGAGAAAAAAATACGGGTGAGAAATTGAAAAGGGTGCACATTATGAATTGAATGTTCCATGTACTACTAATCTTGTACAGCTTAAATCCGCAGCCTATCGAAAGCGGGAAAAAAATCAGAACTCAATAACTCTTACAGATCGTTGTCACCGAATGCGTATTGAAGGTCTAGCGTTTCACCTAGCACGACCCCTTGTCGTGCCAAGGGCACGCTCTCCTCTAAAATGGCTTTGCTTCGCTTCAGAATCAGCGGCCGATCTCGTTTCGGCCCAAACCAACTTGGTAAGAGCTTCAATATGTCCGAAGGTGTGCTCTTTTGCATATCAAAGCCATCTAAAACTATGAGAATATTGGCACTGGTGCGTACACGGACGCAATTAGTGTCTGCCCTGCATATTGCTTCTTGCACCGTAGAATTGGATGATACGGATAGGGAAACACAAGAGGTCATTAAACCAACCAAACATAAGAAGTTGAAAACTCGCCACATCTGTGATGGTAATCACCCTTTACTAAATACATGCGTGTGTTTGTACAACTGTGTATAATTCCGAAAAATTCAGCGCGTAACTGAAACTTAATACAGCGTGGTTAAGGATCGAAGATATCAAAAAACTAGAAGTTAAAAAAATTAGGATATAAAGAGAGAATCGACCTGTGCAAATATGATTGCTGATGACTTAAATATTGAGGAAAAAAGTCCCTTAACATAAAAAAACTAAAAAGCAAAATATGTTAAATTTTCTCAAGTTAACAAACACGTAGTTGACTACACTTAATGAGTCTCAAACTGTTTTCCCTTAATTTACAGAGCTGCGTATTTCACAGCCGTAGCGAGAGTCCAACGTGGTGGTTTAACGACTTGACATTGTGGGTGGCCAGAAAAATCAGGATATACCCCGTTCTCTGCACTTATGGAGTCTTCCGTTGATGATAATAGTTGAACTAGACACTTAGTTTTCTCCAACACCAATCCTCTCAGCTCCTCTTCAGTTAACTGAAACACTTCACCCGCATCACTCTCAATTTGGCGGGCACGCGTGCGTTCTTCGTGTTGCTTCCACATGGGGTACATCAGTGCCCCTAAGGATTCCTCGGATGCCAAGCCGCTGAGGAGTGAGTGTGTAGAAACTCTCGTCACCGTCGTGGGGGCTTCCAGCCTCGGCTTCGTGCGCGACACACGCAAGGAGTTTCGTCTATACTGCAACTGCATCGACAAGGGCTTTATAACGGGCTCCGGTGAGACCTGTCTGTGACACTCGTGCTGCAGCCCCGCACGCGCTGGAGCGATGTCTGTGGAGTAATTCCACGCCTCCTTCCCCCCGTGGCAAAACCTTGGGTGATGACGACTATGCAACGTGAGAAGTGGCAATGGCGCATACGTGTGGCGGTCAAGGCCTTTTTCATACACAGTGCCTTGATTTCCATGTCTGGGTGCTGCATTCTTTGTAGTGATGATGTTCTCAGAAAGGGGCCATATTTTGTCAAGATAGGACCTAATGAAGGACTTTGAGATTCGAAGCGTGTCCTCCACGCGCCACATCATCGCGATGTGGGCAAGCTCGTGAAACACGTGGCTCACCATTGCCCGTATGTAGACGATGTCGTTGTTAGGAAAAGATGGGTAGACGTCGATTCCCTGCCTTATCTCGCTAGCCCATAGGAAGGTTTGCAACTCCCCAAAAAGGGACTCCACAACATCCGCCTTAGACTTGTTATTTGCCAGAGTGGACCCAATCAGCTCGTCTAGTTTTAGATAATCGTAGAACGCGAGCAGGCCTCCATTGCTGTCTAGCATTTGCTGAATTAATCCCAGTTTCTTGCCCAAACCACCCTCTTTTGGTGGAAAGAGCACGCGCAGGCGATCATGAAAGACGGCCTTAATGAGATTGTCCCCCAGCATTTCGCACCGCTCGAAACGATTGGAGCGCGAAAAGCTGATCCTCAAGGAGTTCGGAATGCTGTCGCGTAGAATCCCTTTACGCATCAATAAGCGCAGAAGGAATCGTACGCGCCAGAGGCGCTGAAGTGAGTTGTTTGTGCTCAGAGAGGGAATGCGTTGAAAATCAAAGGAGCATGCACCACCGGAATGCTTCGGATTAAGCATTTTCCACCAACGCTGAACTAAAAGATCAACCCAATCAATACCTTTGAGCAAATCACGATTTCTCCTGAAATCTTCAGAACTTGGAAGCGGACTGCCATCCAAGGCATGTGTGAATAGCAAGGCTAAATCCGATCTTTCGGACTCCGTTGAAAATCGCCTCAAGCTTTGCAAACCCGTCTTGCGACCCAGAAGGTGCGTAAAATAGGTATCGAGAAGTGCAATAGACCTTTCCAAAATACCCAATCGCGCCTGATGCTCGACACCGGCGATGTGTGCGACGTAACTCCAGTCTAATTTGACATCACATAGTGTACAACGACGCAGGGAGTACTCGTAAAAATCAGTTTTAGCATCCTTTCCACCGTGTTTTGTTTTACTTATATACTGTGCAGCCTCTTCCAAGGACTTGGGCAGTAGTAAAGCGTGATTCAACACAGGTTGGGAGAGCTCCTCCGACATAGAAGAAAGTGGTGAGGACGAAACGAGGAACGGAGAGCTCAAAAGTTTACTGGAGCTCCTTTGAAGATTCATACCAGAACTAAGTGAGAAACACCGAAGAGGTGAGTAAGGAAAGCGACCCACGAAACGCCGCGCGATGCAGTTCATCATCACACATCTCCGGATCAATTGGTGGCATGAACTAACCATTTTTGCGCTTCCACAAAGAGGAAAAGGTTCACCAAACCCTTTGTCCAGATAAAAGGAGCCAAAAGACAGTCCTAAAGGACGCCGTTCAACCGGAATAAACCTGAGAAGTCAACTTGCCAAGTATCTATCTTCACTCCTTCACTATCGTCGAGTGCCAGTAAGTGCAAGCCCGGGGATCCCAAGTGAGCAACACGAAAAAACTGACGAAAAGAAGTAGAGTTATTGAGCTATGCAAGACTGTAAACAAGGCTTAACATGAGTTAACAGTAGAATTGTAAAAATAAAACAACAATAAAAGGTAATAAAATTGAGAATAATTCTAAGCTCATGAAATTATTAAAACAGTTCTAGTAATGTTATACCGATTGACATCGATGTTTAATTTTATTATTATTATATAAATACTTTAGTACTGTAATGAATTTTATTCGTCTTTAGTTACATAGATCGGAAACCCATTGCCTTGCTGTGAAAAGATAATTTTTTCCTGGCCATGGCTTAAACAAAGAAGAAAAGCAAAGTTCCACTGGGAATGGGCTATGATACTATGTAGAATGATTTCCTTTACTTCATTGTTAAATTACGATCCTGTTATTTACGTCTAGCTTATTGATGCAAGTGGTTGGCCCACCCTTTAATTCGCATAAAATACCCAATGCGTCATTATTGTTGGCAAAACATATGCATAAATGTACATATGGTTGCAATTGATTTAAAATCGAAATATTGCTCCTCACCGGCAAATAATAAATACGGATTTCGCGGTTTTAATGGTCATCAAAGCGGTGGAAATTCAAAATTTCAAGCACCAAAGAAAATTAAAAAAAAAAACACCATTTTTTTGCTATCTTTTCGCCTTATTTTATTACGCCAATTCATCAATCAGTACACTACGTACGTTCTGTAGGAGGTCACTCTCCGGTCGAACGCCACGTAGATGAAATACGCGTTCCACTACAGTCAGCTCTGTGGCTGTCGTCGTGAGACCACAGAAAGCTATCCAGTCATTTACCAATAAGCCAGAGCTTACTGCTGCATTGCCGCGGTTAATCGTACCGGCAACAACAGGAACCTGCAGCAACGAAGATATCTCATCCATATCCTCTGCAGGCGTCTTGGGGTGTACCAGACAGCCTTTGTTTGTAACTACCGCGTAGGTCCCTACTAGAGCGTTAGAGGCGATAGAAGTGCGGAAGGTCTGCACCCCTAAAACATCTCGAATAACCTCCTCCGTTTCGCGGCTAAGGTCCGTGTGAATAAGAGCTACGTGATCGTTACAAACAGTGCAGTTACCTAGTGCGGAAAGCCGCTCCTCGACACGCTGGAGTCTGACGTTGTCGGGAAGAGAGTTGCGCAGGTGTTGGAGCTCCTGATCGGTGGTCATGGATGGCACAATGAGGCCATTGCGGTTGCCAATAACTAAGCGACCGATAATGCGAGATCCCCCAATAGAGGTATAAATCACAGGGATGTGCTTGGCAAGTGCCTGCTCAAAGATCGAGTAAAAGTTCTGAGAGGCACCAGTATCGACGAGGCAGTAGGCATTAGTCAAGCAAGCAAAGACCGCGATGTCATCCGAACTCTCATAGCGCGCACGATAGGTCATTTTATCGTATCTTTCGTGTTTATATATATCGACGTATAGTTTGTGAACGCTTTTTTGTTAAGCTTCTTTTTAGTTTTTTTATTCCTTCCGCTTAGTTTCAGAGGTCACAAAATCAGAATATAAAAATAAAAAGCTACTCGAATTTGCCACTACTGATGCCCACCACATGCAGCATCAATTTCCATACTAAGCACTTTCGCCATAATCAACTGTTTCTTGCAACAGCTATACACCGTGGATCATACAATACAATTATATAATCAAGAAAAATAGCAAAGGACAAGCGGAATGAGGACGAAGGGGGTGTGTGAAAAAACAACAAAACACTAAAAATACTAATCCCCGTCTGGTTCATTTAATGCAGCAAAAGACATGACACTGGGTGTCAGCTTAACCTTCAAGTTCTCCCTGCGTTCCTGATCCAGTCGCGCGGCCTCGCGGTAAAGCGCAGTTTCAGAATTAAATACCAACTCATAGTCTCTGTAAAATTGATGATCCTTGTTCTCGACCACCTCTGTCACCTCTGGCAAGAAGTGCCGCATCACGCGCTCAATCCCGTCCTTGAGCGTGTTTTGCGATGAAGGGCAATTACGGCAAGCGCCCAGCATTGCCAATGAAACGACCCCGGTTTTCTCGTTGAAGTTCAACAGCTTGATATCCCCGCCATCGCGCTGGACCATCGGCCGAACCTGTCCCCGCAGCAGCTCTTTGATGCACTGAATTACTTCCGAATCATTCTCTTTGATATCCAAATCATCCTCGAGAAGGGCGTATTCCTTTGCCGGTGCCACGCACTCAGCCTTGAAGACCAGGTAGTGTCCTAGAAAGCTGCTAATACTCCATTCGACCGAAGCCCAGTCGACTTTGTCGTGAACGGTAATAGAGACATTGCGGGGAGCAATAAAAACACTTATGATCTCCTGCGCATACTGTTCAAAGAGGCCTTGGGAAAGGGGGTGAATCCAAGCTAGCCCAGGGTGCGGCACCTCACAGGTGATACCATCCGGAACGAAGCTCTCGTATATGCTAGACGGAATGGCGTAAGAAAAGCACAACGGATTCGGTGTAGGTTGTGCATGCAGCTGCATCATCCACCGCAAAACATTTCGCCTTAGCATTTTTTTTAAACTAGCATCATAGAAGGTGTTTAGGGAAACACTATAGATATCCCTACATACACAAAGAAAGGCAACAAATAAATAATAAAAACAAGTACGTAAAGAAAAGTGAGTGAGGGGTAACCCAATTTTAAAGGTAAAACTATGAATGTCATCGATCAAGGGCAGCTTCCTGTTTATAAATACGGTTAGATAGCATTTATTACGCTAGTAGTAATCTGCCATGGACTTATTCCCTCGATCTCTTGCGAATTTTAACCTCCAGATCCTCTTTGGTGAAGTAGTTCAAGGGCGCCATTTCAAGAATCATGTCAACAGACTGAATAGCATTAATATGCATCATGTATCGCTTCGTCGTGCGGCGTAGCTGAGTAAAGACCACCAATGATGGACGCTCCCTGAGCACCTGGGGGATCCTCAAGTCAACGTCAGCGGTGTCGGAAGTTCCTTTCCTCTGCATTGCAGCTAAATCCCTATTTACCGAGGACTTCATCCCAGAACGAAACAGGTAGCTGTTGGGATGGATTTCAGTCGTGCAGGCGTCGTCGTCGAGGCCGGATCCGTAAGAGGATACGCCAGTGTTGATGGGCCGCACAATGGTGTAGGTGCGCTTGTCTAATCCCATCTTTGAAACATTGAAGAAAAAGCCAGAAAGAAGCGCCTTTGTGAGTGCCTCCGTATTAATCATGCGGCCGCCCTGATTAATTCCCTCCGTTGCGCTTCCAGACTCAAAAGCTTTGGTGCGAGGATGGCTGCCTGCGAGGTCGCCCTCTTTGAGGTCGAGCCCAACGCGGTCGTAGATTTTCAAGATCTGATCGAGCACGTCCCGCGCACGCAGTAAAGAACGATGGTGGATTCCGTGCACGCGACAGAACTCAATCGACCGAGGGCCAGCTCGCAGCCATTCATCCATCACCCGCACATAGCCCGCGACGTCACCGTTCCCGAAGGCGAAAAGTTTGTCCTTCGCGCTGTCGACCTGCTGCCTCTCGCAGGGGTCGCGGGTGGTGAGAAAGATTGAATCGATCGAGAGCATGGAGGCGGCCATTGCCATATGCCGCCCACAGCCCAACCCGCAGGCACGAATGAGCGATTTGCTGAGGGACGGATCCAGCGGGAACTCTGCCATCCGCCGTCCGGTGACGGTCAGCCGCCCATCCGGTTTCATTGCGCCTAGGAGGTACAGGTGATCGAGGGCCCGCTCCAGCGACTCCGTCGAGGGCGGATCGACGAAATCAAACTGAAGGAGGTTGTCGATTCCAATTGCCTTAAGCTGCAGCACAACCGAGCTCATGGAGCACCGGCTGATTTCCGGGATCTTCTCCTCCGGGAGCTCGTTCTTGAAAGTGTATGGGGTATAGAGGCGAAAACACTCCCCTCGCTGTGTTCGTCCGGCGCGCCCTGCACGCTGTTTCGCGCTCGCCTGAGACGTGGGTACCACACGCAGCTCCTCCACCATCGCGTGCACGTTGTAGTAGTCTTCCTTGCATAATCCACAGTCCACGACGTAGACGATCCCATCGATCGTGATCGAAGTTTCTGCTATGTTGGTAGCAATGACAACCTTACGAGCACCTGAAGGGGTCGGCATGTAGATCCGCGCCTGCTCCTTCGGCGGCATCGCCGAGTAAATTGGCAGAATCAGAAGGGTGCGCATCGTCCCCTGGGATTTGGCCATGTACTGGCGAAGGACCTCGGCGCAGCTCTCGATAGCGTCCTGCCCGGGCAGAAAGATAAGAATATCACCCGGCAGCGGCTTTGTCAGGTGCAGGCTCAGGGCGGTCTGCGCGGATTCGCTAACGTAATCCGTGATCGGCTCGTTAACATAAAACACATCCACGGCAAAAGTGCGTCCTTTGACGTTTAAAATCGGTGCACCGTCGAAGAAGAAGCTGAACTTTGCTGCATTTATAGTAGCGCTTGCAACAATCACCCGGATACGTGAATTTCGGCGAACAACATCTCTCAGCAACCCCAAAAGAATATCCGTGCTAAGTGAGCGCTCGTGCGCCTCATCGATCATGATGGCTGCGACCGACTCCAAGTTTGGATCCTTAGTGAACTCATTCAGCATCATACCGTCCGTAACGAAGAGTATACGCGTGAGCGGACTCGAGCGGTCGTCAAAGCGAACTCGATACCCAACGATGCTGCCGCAAGAGCATCCAACCTCCTGCGCGACGCGCTCCGCGACGCTCATGGCGGCAATACGCCGTGGTTGGGTGCAAATCAACCGCAGCTCATCCTCCTCTTCTTCCCCAGTCTCCCCCTGAGCCTCTGGACTGTGCCACGAGATTGCCTGAGTGGTATTCACTTCCCTTTTTCGAACCAGGTGAAGGCCCTCCTCATAGAGATACTGGAGCAGCTGGGTACTCTTACCAGACCCTGTCTCTCCAACAAGCACAACAACTTGATTATCTTTAATGAGCTGGAGCAGTTCAGCTCGAAGACTGTAGATCGGCAACAAACGACGCTGCGTCTGGAGTTGTTCATGCCTCTTTTGAAGGCTTGCTACCCGATCCCTCTCCATATCATCCGCACTTTTTTCAGGCACGTAATCATGCTCCTTTACATGACGCTCTATCGTTTCACTATTCATGGCCACAAATTCGCTGGCGGCGGCGTCCAACATGCCCCCAGCCTTCACATCCCACGTGTAGGGCGGCAGAACATCCTCTGAAATGCCCAAGCGGTCTCCCAACGCACTATCTCCTGGGAAATCCAGCAGATCGGTCGTGCTCCGCACGGCGGTGTTATCCGCCATCTCATGGCGGAGCGTTGCTGTCTGGAGCAGCCCCTGCGCCACATGCACTTTTTCAGCTCTTTTCAGCAAGAAATCGGCCTCCACCAGGGACTGTGGGATCACACCCCGCTCAATATCTTTGATTTTTTGCTCCAGAACGGCTGAAGAAGTCTTTCCTTGCAGTTTCGACTGCTTTTTAAGAAACGCCGTTCTGGAGGCCTGTTGGGCTTTCTTCAGCGCATCCCGGTCCATTCGACCCCCTCGAGAAGCTGGAGAAATGTTTTGCTAAAGAAAGGAGGGAGCACACCAAAAGGCTTGGCCTCAGTGAATTCGTCTATAGTTTTAGGTAACGCAGAATGGAGAGAAAGGAAAGAAGATGAAGATACAATAAGCGATATAAATTCAGCGTCTTGGAGCAAGCATATATCTAAGCATATGTACACACTTTTAGAGGGGAAAACCCTTTTGTACATATATCGGACCCCTGTGCTTACCCCTATTATTATTTTAAAAATTTATTAGCGGAAAGTTTCTTTATTTTTTTTTTTAAATACAGTGTTTCTCATAAAAGAAGTTTGTTCAACTCGTCGTCTAGGTCAATGGTATGGTCCCCATCAAGCGTGCGACTGGTAACCAGTGTGGAAGCTTCAGCAGATTCGTCCTGTGGATTGGAAGATTTTAAAAATAAGCTAGGTAGTTGGAGGCCATATTGTTGGCCCTCATCACGTTTGGGGAAAGCAGCAGTTTTGGCTTTCGTCTTTGAGCACGGCGTCAAGCGCGCATTTACTACATTTGCTTGCTCACCATACGACAGATTCTTATTGCCGTAAAGCAAACCACAGTTTCGGTCGACCTTCCCCTTTGATTCCTTTTCAGCCTTTACAGAAGGTGATTTTGAGGAAGGAGAGGCTAGCCATTCTCGGACTACTCGCCGGTCCTCTTCATCTAAATCACCGCCGGATGAACCGCAATGGGAAAGAATAAACGGGTGCTGAAGGAGCTCTGTGCATGTTGGACGCTTTTCCGGCGTCTTGGCAACACAGGATGTGATGAAGTCCGCTAGAGACGGCTCCATTTCAGGAGGCAATTCTAGGGCGGGTGCATCACTGCTGAGATGCTGAAGGAGTGTCCAAAAGCGCGCCTCAATGCTACCCCCACACAGACGTGCATATGGGCACTTCCCCAACACCAGTTCCGCGACGACTAACCCGAGAGACCAGATATCCGCGCCGTACGAGTACGGCTCCCCTTTAGCCGCTCCGGGCTCATATACGTAACCGTTCCCACAAAGCTATTCGCGTCGCCCCTTGTGCACTCAAGATTGGAGCTGAGACCGAAGTCGGAGATCTTTATCGCCCCAGTTGTGCGATTAAAAAGGACGTTACTAGGCTTCAGGTCGCGGTGGATGAGGTGGCGAGTGCGATGAAGGTGCGCGAGCCCCTGCAAAACACTTCTCGTGATGTGTACCAGTACGGAATCGGGGACCGGTTTCCTTATCTGGCTTAAAGATCCATCGAGACACTCCATCGCGATAAAAACAGACCCTTCATACGAAAAAGCGTTGTAAAAATCTACTAACTGACTGCAGGACTCATAGTTACTGGCGTACAATGCCTCAAGCTCGCGCCGTATTTCACTCAAATGTTCCTGTCGTGTAACTTTGATCTCCTTTAAAGCGAGCACAGCTCCCGTGCAGCGATTGATCGCGCGATGCACCGCTCCACTACTCCCCCGGCCAAGAAACCCTCCTTTATCGTCCGGAATAACCGCCAGATCCATAAGCGATAGGGCCTGCTGTGGGAAACAAGCACCGCCATTCATCGCACTACTGACGCCTGAAGATGTCCTTAAGCCGTGGGATGAGACCAGCAAAGAACCCAAACGCACGCCCTCATCACACAAGATCTCTTCATGATCAAGTTTATCGTTAAGAACTATATCCTCGATATTAAGCTTAAGTCTATGGATTCTATCGCCCATTTGCATGAACAATAGGCTTAAAGGATGTAGTGGTTTCCCTATTTTACGCAGGGACGCAAAAACAGCAGCCACACCCTTTCCTTCGATTCTGTCAAAACCTGTATGTCGTTGCAAAAAAAGAAAGGAAATATGGTAAAGCCCCTTCCTATTAAATTTATTCTTTAACCTCAAAGCGTAGTCTAAGAAGTAAGATAATAAAATAAAAAACTAAGCGTAGGCGAGTAACAATTTAAAAAACTTCACTAACCGTTTTTTTAAGTTGTAAGAACACCCTTGTCTGACGTGAACACAACAATTCCGAGGGCTAATGGCAATGTAGCCTACCAATCGCAAGAAAAAAGGAGTCCAGTAATGAATCTGTAAGAGTTTCCACTAGTGACTTCAAAACACCCAAGAAGACTTTGCTCTTTACTTTTAAGGTATATATACAAATATATAGACGTGGATATACTGATGAATATGAACGAACTCCTACGTACAAATTGAGTGAAGTTTAAAAAAACACTAACAATTTATTACAGAATGAATTGGAATTTAAAAACTGAGTCCTGTATTCAGAACCTTTTTCAAAGTTCGGTGTATAACTGAACAAGCTCTTAGTTTCCTCTAGGAACACTCTATCTTTCTATGCTCGCTTTCTTTTTCCAACAGCGTGGGATCCACCTCTATGGATAGACACAGAAAGGAGCGGCAGTGTTAGATATAATATTCGGGGATAATTTACATCACACAAACTAGTAGAAGTGAACATTAGGATATGTCTATTATCTATTTTACCTCAGTGACTTGCAAAATTCGACCACTAAGCTGCCGCACTGCAGGCCGTTATGCAAGACCGGAAGCTTAAGCGCAGCTGAGCGCCCTTCCGCGGAGAACACCTCAGATACGTTTATGGAAGCCTCACCAATGATATCTTTATCAGAATCACCTCGAACCGCTTTCACTTCGAAGCGAATCGTTCGGTTAGGTTCTACTGTGGTAATAAAGGCCGCATCTTCAGAGCTCCATCGCATTCTAAGGTGACCACGAGCTTCCGGTATCGTGAAGACGAGTTGCTCAGCGACCCACACCAATACGCGCGTCCTATGATCCACAAGCGCCTCGAGCACCTCATCCTCCCTGCCCTCTGTGAAGCGGTAGCCCTCCTTGACGTAGATGTATAAGCTCACCGCAGAAAAGGGAGGCCTCACATGTGAGACCTCGTAAGGCAGCAGTACAGGCCCGGCCACTTGTGCTTCACCAGTTAAAACCTCGGGAACCACCTCTGCGTGCGTGCTAGCCGTGTTAGAGAGATGGGACAGGCTTGCCTCGTCAGCACTGGAGCTCGAAGAGTTTATTTTGTCAGACGAAGCACGTAGTATTTCACGAAACAATGTTGCACCGCTGGATGCCGGTGATGACGACATCACAGCCGGCTTCGTGAGTTCCGTCTCTTTCGTCACCTCTGCTGTGGCCTGGGGATTTGTGGAATCGATAATTCGACATTTGATCATGGACCCACTAGCCATGGAGAGACACCTGACGCTTCGAGGCCTACAGATCTCGACCTCGAAGCAAATCTCGCCGACGACTTGCTGCTCCTTTGATGGATCGAAAAGCTTCATAGTGTACAAGGAAGTGAACTCCCCATCTTCCACAGCCGACGGGGTAGGCGGCCGGCAGCTCTTGAGGAAATTGGAGAGCAGAGCGTTCACCGGGACAGACGTGCGCGCGAACAGGACGGAGTCAACCGTCACATCGGCGTACCTCGCGGTCCACACTTCGAACTCAAGACGCCCAAAGACATCACGGGAAACTCGAAAACGACCCTCGTTTGGGGGATCACCGCTAAACATGGGAGATGCCGTGTGCGTCGTCTGTGGGGGCGTTTTAAACAGGATGTTTCGCCCAAAGGGACCTCGGACGGCGACGTAAAGTCTAAAATTGGCACTGAAGCCTCTGATAAGGTCTTGCGGGTATACAAGATCGGCACATGACGAAACGCGAATACGCACTGTAAAGATTTCATCCTCTGCTACATTATCATCCCGTGTCTTAGGCTCAACGAGAGCGCACGCAGGCTGAGAAAAGCCTTCGTAACGATCAAGTAATCGATTAAGCGACGTAATCATTCGCTGAAGCCCCTCCGTACCATTTGTTTCCTGACAAACAGTTTCACATAAAGCCCCCAATCGTGGCGCTTCGGACTCCCCCACACCAATGGTCTCCGGGACCCTCGTTTGAGGCCCCTGAGCTTCGCTGAGAAGCTTCTTCAGGTTTGAAATTACGCTATCCTTTTCCTCACATTGTTTTTGGAGAAACTGCCTCTCCGTCTGCAATGCTTTTATGCGGCCTAAACTGTCTTCTGTGTCAGGCAACTGGCGCAACGCCTTAGCCTTGCGTTTTTCTTTAATGAGATGGTATGGGTCATGGCGTTGAACGGCATAGGAGAGTGTACTAAGAGTAGCATTCTGCTCCATTACGGTTGTCCCCATCGCCTCGAGCTCAGATCGGAGCCTGCTCACAACGCCTTGCAGAGAATGTTGCTGCTTCTTATAGACTATGATGTTTCGCTTCAGCTCATCGTTCTCCTTTTGAAGCCGTGCAAGAGTTCGTTCAGCCGCGGATACACGGAGGGTGTGGCACGCCTCCTGTGCCACAGAATGCAGCGCGCAGGCTGTTCGTCGGTCTGTATTGTCTGGTTTAGATTCAGCGGGTTGGAACTCTTGAGGGGCCTCTGTGCGGGGGTGGACGTACTCCGGCGTTGCTCGAGGAAATAAAGCACGATCTTCCCTACACGATGAGGCTAAATTGGCCTTTGCACATGTCTCTCTTTTCGCAATGACATCGGGGGGTGCAGTGTGAGCGCTAATAAGGGGATGTGCGCTGTACACACCAGGCGGAATCACAACTTGGAGTGAATCACCTTCCCAAGAAGTCGGTGAAAAGACTGTCCCTGATGCAGTTCTCATGGTAGAACTAATAAACAAGTGACTAGGGGAATGTTAAGAACAAATAAAAAAACGGTTGCAGTGGAAAAAGTGTATCTCTATTACTTCTGGTATGATTTGAAAGTCTAACTGAAAGTCAGAGAATGAATCGACGGGACAGTATTCTTGATAGTGAGCAAAGGTGACACGTGTATAAAGGTAAAAATAAACTTTAGGAATGACAAATATTTATGTAGATGTGAAGAGTGGAAACAGTGTTGAAATATGCATGGGGAAAGAAATCGAGAAGGAAATCCTTAAGTGAATCCATGGCTAGTGTCTTTGTACAGGAAGGGTAAAACAAGGACGAAAGTTCAATAGTGAAGTCTATTTTTATAACATTGAAAGCTGTAAATTGTTGCCGAATATAGCAATGTACGCAACTTAGAACTTCGGTTATATAACATCACAGTAAGCAATGTATTTGGAACGTGCACAATAACAGGGAAAAAGAACGACGAGAGACACGGGGATCGTTTCTAGCTTGTAATGAAAATTTTTTTTTATAATTTTTTGGAAAAACTTGCATGAGAAGTCAGTGTACACGCAGAGATAACATGATGCACAAAAAGACTAAGATATCGAATCTTTAGGTTCTGAGTCGAGCTAGAAGTATAAAATACATACAAATATCAGGCATGCCAACTACTGGAATAATGAAAATTTGCACCACGATAGGGAAAAAGTGCAACTGAAAAATATTTGGCACTTCTTAGGCATGTATAAAAATGCCACCTGAGACAGGCTTACGACTGGGATCACTACTTAGAGGTTCGGCCACCGCAACAAAGGAAAAGGAAAGGTATGATTTGAAATTTTCTCGCTCTTCTGATTTTCTAGAAATCTTACCCTGTTGCATCGCTTTGGTACTAAAAGGCGTGTCCGGGGGCTGCATTATGTCAATCAGCTCCACAGTATCCACCTGAACTCGATCAATTGCTGCACCTGCTAATGTTTTTAGTGGAATGCTTCCACAAAACGTACGGAAAATAGTCTCCTTATTAAAGTTCAAACAAGCCCTCCCTCCAGCCGCCGAAGGGGTTTCCGATTGTGAAGAATTACCACATACATCGCACTCAACGGACACGAGAATCACCTGCGATTCGAGCTGCTTGATATCTATTTCAACAGCCGCGTTATCATCTGCTTCCCAAACTGCACTCAAAC
This sequence comes from Cynanchum wilfordii, assembly GCA_025388415.1. Lineage (NCBI taxonomy): Eukaryota > Viridiplantae > Streptophyta > Magnoliopsida > Gentianales > Apocynaceae > Cynanchum > Cynanchum wilfordii. Next base: position 8,358 of record JAHSUH010000676.1, on the reverse strand, counting down.
CATTGTGTCCACTTTTAGTGGATTCTGGTAGGATAGGGACGACTCCGGAGTGCAGTACCGAGTTCTTTTTACCATCCCTTATAATCACCTTAGCTACTAACTGCGTCTGGCCATAAGGGAGATCGATTTTAACGAGAAGGTTAGACAAGCTTATCAAGCGAAGGTGCACGTGTGTGTGCATGGGCAAATTTGATGTCAAAGACCCCTTATTCATTACGATAGATGCAGTGTCTCCCCCTTCAACCTTGTTATCGGTACTAAACTCTTGAAAGGATTCGAGATATTGAAAGGCGGTGTGGTGGGTAAATACTTGGGAATCGACCACGCCACAGAAAAGCCTTAACTCCAGCTTCCCTATACGGTGGGCCGATAAATAGGCCGTTTCAGGCTTGCTAGAAAACACACTAAGGAGGCGGCGCCCGCTCACACACAATTCACGCAACGGTAGCTGAACCTCTCCCACCTTGTCATCCTCGTTGACAATGCCCTCAAAGACCTCAAAAATTGCCATGCTATCCGAGTGCATGATCCCAGGGTCAAAACGTAGGACGACGCCAGAGGAACGAATCGGCCACCGCTCGCAGAAGCTTCCGTGCGGTGTTCGCAAGTGTTCCTCACCGAGAACTTTAAGCCTCACCACTACGTCGGGCTGCAACCTCCTCCACAGGGCGTTTGCCCAAACCGCCGTTGCTCCGGCGGATGCAGCAAGCGTCGCGTCGTCGTGGAAGCGAACCACTTGGAGCAGTACTAAAGGCTGATCTTGGGTAGAATGTACTGCACGCGGGACTCTCACGCATGGGTGGTTGTAGGGGCAACTTTGCACAGGCAGAATAGAAGCACCAAGCCGAACAGTAGCATGCATGTTGTGAAGCGCGATCTCGAATAAGCCGCTCTTACACAACCCGTCACAGCCGACGGCGAACACGGTTTGATCAATAAGCTGCGTACTTGCCTCCTCATTATCGTACACCTCAAGTTGGTAAAGAGTCTTAGATCCAGGAAGGTCAGGGAAAGGCAAAAAGCATGACGCATCCGCAGTATCCCAAGAAGCCTTCTGGGACGCAAAGACCAATGGCGTTCGGAGCACAACTTTTCTATCGGCGTTTCTAATCACAACAAAGGGATCCGGTTCGGCATGAAACCCCCAATTCATCCTCCTTGTCAAAGAGAAATCCATTTTCCCACTGTTAATCGACACCTTCTGGACATGCAGAAACATAACTTTTTCGAAGATTTGGTTCTCAATAGGTGTAGGGAGGAAAGTGCTGAGGACGTACACAAGGAGTTCCCCTACAACTTTACACATTCCCCCTGCAGAGATGAATGAGAGATGGCGTAGGCCGACGCCGCCAAAGACCAACTCGTCCGACGTCAGCCTACACGACGCTATGGGAGTGTCTCTGTCGCGGAGATCAAATCCAATCACCCCGTTGGGTTGGAAGGTCGCGAAGGCCTCCTGAGGTCGCCAGGATGGCACACGCGTATTAGACGCGGTGGTGGGCGTTTTTAGCAATTCGACAAGGGTGCTGTCCCTCCGGAGGGTGGCCGTAATGGAGGCCGCAAGGCGGTGCTTGAGGCCACGCACTCCTACCACCAGCAGCGACGCCGCGCTAGGAGGGTTACTCTCCGAAGTGGAGCGACTAACTACGCTGCGGCAGTGCCCCTCCAGCGCGGCGTAGTTAGCAGTCGTTATAACGATCATAACCAGAGTCATGCGGGGGTTTGCGCAGCCATCAGCCGTCAAACTTGGCGCCGACTCCGCCGTGGAAGACAAAGGAATCACGCACTTCCCAACCCCACCTCGCTCGTGCATGGATGACATAGCGAAGGAACTGGCGTACAACACATGGCTCTCGTGTTGCCGATCACACACCTCAAAGCACACGACAGACTTTCTCTGAAGGAGGGAGATAAAGGTAGACGACTCAACAGGCCAAGTGGGACGCACAGGGTCCTTGAGCGAAGTCGTGCGCAGTAGCACACGCTCGCCTAAACTGACCTTCACGAAAGACTCCGCACACGAGCTAGTGATCGCAGGGTCGAGATCCTGACACTCGAGGATATGCATGAGAACAAGCACAAAGGGAACCTTGTCGAGGTCCTGGCTAGAGACGTCGTCCGATTCGCCAGGTATCCAGAACTCGTCCTGGGGCACCGGGATCACCTTTACGAGAGTGCTAAAATAGTTCTGGTCCTTGATTTTTACCAAACGGTCGAGAATAGAGCTCGGCCGGTCGGTACAATGCTTGCTGTGTTGGGCGTAATCCACGTTGGCCGACCTTACAATGGTCATGGCGCTTCCTACTCGTGTCTTGGAAAAGGACTTTAGCACCTTTTGACCAAGGAAAGAGGAATCACTACCTACAGTGCTACCGCTCTGGAGGCGGCCGAAGGCTGAGAGGGTCTTATCAATCGAAATACTGGAACCTTCTCTACATGCTGAGACAAGCAAGCTAGATTGTGAACGCGTGTAACAATTGCAGTTAGCAGGCGTATTCATTGATTGAACTGCCGGGAACAGTGAGGAACTTTTGTTCCCTAACACTGAGAACCGTTTCAATTGACTCGCAAAGGTCTCATGCTCACCGCTCTCAGAGTTAGTTAAATCCTGAGAAAATACGTCTTGATGAAGAAGTGACAACTTTTTTTTAGTGAAATTCCCCTCAATAGAAGACTGACTCCAGTCCAGATGCTCAGGCTCTTGTAGGGCTTCTATATCAAAAATATAAGTGTCGCCAGCAGGACCCACTACTTCATGCGGCAAATAGTCCTCAGACATAAGAACGTTTTCTTTCGCAGCGCTTGTGGAGTTCTCAATGTTGCTGGAAGCAGTGAGACCATCCTCCGGCGGGACTATCGCCGTCACAAGCATGACATTGCTCGTATTAAGCTGATGAAGGAAGCGTTTGTGGTCTTCAGAAGGAGACAACAAAAGCTGCTCGACTACGATAGCCTGGAGCTCATCCACCTCACCAGGAAAGTCGCAGTCCACGGAGCTTGGAGACAAATCGGACGGCACTGAGATAAGTGAGCATACCTTAGGTTTAATGGCCTTTTCTACTGCAAGCATCCACGGCATATACCCACGGCGTTGTGAGTAAGCGCTCGCACTCATTGCGGGACCGGAGGCAGCGATAGTCCTTTCACGTCTCTGTCTGGCATAACTCACCCAATCAAACTCCTCTAGGAATGTTTGGGCCTGATTGACAAGAGCACGCAAGGAAGTTGGATGAAGGTGGTTGCGCGTGGCCGAACTATGAGACGCATTCGAGGTGTCGCCAAGAAACGAGCCTGTCTGCTGCGGCAGAGAGCTATTTGCTGTTGCATCGGCCATGCTGTGGTACACCTCCAGTATGCTCTTCTGACCGAACTGCGCACGGTGGAGGTCAATGCCCTGGCGACACACAATTCTCGCCTGCACGTCAGCCCTTGCCTTCGAGAGAACCGCGAGGATTGTCTCACGTCGGAGTACCCAGACATCCACCGAAGTTTCGCTGAAGATGTCTGTCGGCCAGCAGTGGGGCTGCAGGCAGAGTTCACCAAAGAAGTCCCCGATGCCGCGAATTTCGGCGACCGCCACCGGGGCCTGAAGCTGCGAATTCGAATCCAGCAGCCTCGCCACGCGGACGAACCCCCTGCCAATGATGTAAAGGAACTCACACGAGAAATTTCTTTGCGCAAATTTGTGGCCTGCCGGGACTAAAACGACCTCCGCTTTTTGCGCAATCTCCCCACGCATGGCCTCGGTGGCATGGCTCAGGCAGGGGACCCCACCCAGAAAGAAAGCTAATCCGCATAGTCTTCGTTTGCGACCTTCCTCCATCCACTGCTTGCGGCGCTTGAGGGCTCTGTGGATGAGATCCTCGGCCAGTGGGGGGGTTTTCTCCAAGCGCTGGTTCAGAGCCTCGAGTGAAAAAGCATACATCTCGCAGACGGTGTTAGCAACAACTGTACAGTTCCATGGGTCCCCAAGAAGCGCACTTTCCTCGCCAAAGGCCGCACCAGGGCCAAGATTGGCCAACGGTTGGTCTTTAACCACCATTGTCAGAGTGCCTCTGCGCAGAAAATAAATATATCTACATCTATCCCCTGCGTTAAAGAGGACTTCACCAGCCCCAAGCACCATAATTTCCATTCTGGAGCAGAGCTTGAGACGATCCTTCTCACTCAAGTGAGCCCCCAGCCAGGATCTCCGAAGAAGTACCGGGCCAGGATAATAGCTCGTGAGAAGTATATCCGTCCGCAGCGGAACGACGCGTCTGCGAAAAGCCTCCAAGAGCATCTCGGACTGCGGCGACCTCGATGCAAAGTGCGCGAAGAGCTGCCAAAAACAGCGAGACGAGATAACAGCCACGTCAGCCATTTCATTAGAGGCACATGAAAAACTAGAGTGCGAACGATCTTCACAAAGAACGGGGTCTATACATAGAACTTCCGGCGCCGAACACGTGCGCACACGCTGAAAGGTGATAGGCCGCGTTACAGCAGCCCGCTCGCGTGGCTTGGCGCCCGATCCAGGCTTATCCGGCCGCCGCTCCACCAACTGTCCGTGGAGAAGAACGACGATCCCGCACGAGAGATGAGACTCGTTGAAGTAAACTATAGGTTCCTTTGGTAGCAGATAGAAAAAAGTAGCATTCCGCGCAAGCAGCTGGACCATCTCCGGTGGTAACTGCAGCAAAGTCGCGTTCGACGTGCTCAAGGCGGAGACGACGGAGTCTGTTGTATGATTACGGGGCGGGTAACCCTCTTTCCAGGCCTTAATTCGTCTTTGGTGCAGAACCTTCCTTAACACAATAGGTAGAAAGAGAGTACGCAATACTTGCAGCTCCGGAAGGTTCTCAGGAAGTTTCAAATTTGATGTAATGTTCCGCTTCTTGTGCCTACACCGCCTCAATATGCTACTATTTCTACTCGAAAGCGAACCGACACTAGTGTTGCGGGCTGTTTGAGTCTTAAACTTGGACGATGCTGGTGTGTTAAGAGACTTTATGGCATCTTTAACGCCTCCTTTGCCCACGCTAGAGATGGGAAAAGACTTGTCTCTGTGCTTGGCATTAGAACTACCGGGGGGAGAAACAAAATGGGAACTGCTTGCAAGATTAGATTTTACTGTAGAGACGTTCTCTGCACTGTTTAGATTACACAGAGGTGGAGGCTTTCTCTTGGCTACATTAGTCATATCCTATCCAACGATAAGTAAAAGAAAATATTTGTAATGGCTAAATTTGCAATTCCTCTAACCAATCTAAATACTGTTCTTTATGTATTTCTACCCCACTAGGTATTGTGATATATCCTACTACTTTGTCGAACAACTATATTGGCTCTGCGCATGTAGGCAGAAAGCGATAAAAAGAGGGTAGGTGAAAAAGTAGGAAAAAAAAGAAAGAAAATATAAGGACAATCAAGCAAATCGGTGGAAAAAAATGCACGTGGCAGGGCCACTATTTCTATCACGGCAGCACAGATTATAAGTACATCTCGAAAAGTATCTTTCCCAGTCGGAAAATTCTAACTGTGAATATAGAGGAAGAAAAAAGGAGCTCCCATGGGGAAAAATAAAGCTAACATTGGACTGCGACTTTGTGAAGTTCATCCTTCCTTTTCCGCTCCCACTGGATATCTAGCCGCTTTCAGTCTCTAGATGAGATAAACGTTTAGTGCGTTCTCGTTTTTTTTCTTCTTTCACCATCGAGGTGTCCTTCTTGACGCGCCTCTCTAGCTCATCATAGGCATCAAAGACAGTGTTCAAAAGCCAGTTAATACCCTTTTCCAGTCCCGCATCTTCTTCAATACCACACGTAGCGATTACTTTATAGGGTGTTCCAGGGGCTAGGACCTCCTCAATAAAGCCCTTTGCCACGGCCGCTTCACGGCGGCTCCTTGGCAAATCCTTCTTGTTTGCGAGCACAAGAACCGGCTTGGCCTGAACGTACGGATGTTTGATAGTTTGCTGAAGGACTTCGACGGATTTCATCAAAGCTGCATCCTCCGCAGCCGAATCGATAACGTAAACAATGCCATGACAGTCATGAAAGTAGTGCACCCAAATTCCTCTGAAGTTCGCTGCGCCACCTAGGTCGAACATGGAAACGTCATGTGAATCAGTCTGGAAACGGACGGGGTTGAAGCCAACGGTTGGAGTGCAGTTCTTATTTATTTCGCCGCCAATTGCGGAGAGAATGGTAGTCTTTCCGGCGTTGTCGAGACCGAAAACTCCAAGCGTGATCTTTTTGGAGAGCGAATTTTCTCTAATGGAGTTTCCTTTTTTTGCAGTACTTAGATCATCATTGTTAACCGAAGCCGTATGATCGTTGTTATTAAAGTGAAGTTTAGTGGGGTCGTACGTGCCTTTCTTGCGCTCAGACTCTTCCACTGAAACCAGGAGGTCCTTCAAGTATTTGAACGGGTTCTCAGGACGATCTACAAGAACCCTAGTGGCCAATAGCTCAAAAAGATGGTGAATATTATACTTTTTACAGTACTCCAAACGTTTCTTATCTTCGTCGCTCATAATCAAACTACTATACCCACAGAGCTACGCTTTCTGGTAAACGATAAAAGCTTCTGTTTTTATCAGAAATAAAGCTTCTCAAACCCTTCTTTCACCCTTAGCTTGCGAGGCGTCGCTCTAACTTTGCTCTAATATTTATTTTCACTCTCTACGTAAATATTAGTAAGGCAAGATGAAAGAAATGACACAATTCGAAGAGCTCAAAGTTGCTAGTCATGCTCAACTTTTTAATTCAACACACACACACACGAGCGGTAATTTTCAACCCTTTTCTGGTAGCGCTATATATATGTATATGTATTGGTTTTTGTATGCTTTTTATATTTATCCATGAAGTCCCTTATGGAAGGCCATTTGTAATTATGAACAATATTGTCAAACTTCCGCCACAGCACCAGCAATAAATTGGTTATAAACTTCCTCATGCAAGACCATGTAACCTGGTTCCATATGCACAATTGCATCCAACTTACCCATCTCACCTAAAAAGTCCTGCAAAAGACGTTGCTGCTCGGTTGACATACACTTGAGCAGCACCAGATGCTTCTTGAATACAATGCGATTACATTCACTTTCCCACATATACAACTGATCACACAGTGACTGGGGAATGACAAACCCAACGCCCGCAGCCGCGAGGCCTGTGGTTTCATCCTCAGAGGCACCGCCAGTTTGAATCCTGGGCACCTCATGGCCCGTCGCGTAAGTCGATCCCATGGCCCCCCCCTCTCCTCGGCGCCGTACCTTTGAAGCATGCTGGGGTGGGCATGCAGTGACAAAAACTGAAGAATCTGTGCCGCCGTGAGACCTTTCCGCAGCGCAGCGGCAAACGACTCGCGTGTGATGCGGTAGCAAAGTAAAAAACCCTCCACTACCTCCTCCTGCATGGCGAACTCGTCGAGAATGCGAATCAGATCCGGGTTGCTCGTGTAGGCGTAGAGACGAAAGTTCGTCTCAGTGATAATGGTGTCGATGTCCTCTCGCCGCACGGTCCGCGCGTTGGGAGAGCCAGTCCCGTCGGCGAGCATGGACTTCAAGCAGAGCTGGGCTGTCGCCCGCCACTCCAGAGCGTGGTGGAAGTGCGGGGAAAGGACAAAGCACCTCGAGCCGACGGCAGTCTGCACGGGATACACAAGCCCCACCTCCGCCAGCCGCGCGAGGAGGTGGTGCCCGGCGAGGTCCTGGGTCTTGTTGGGAAAGGCATACATATACTGCACCGTGTCCAGCGATGCGAGGACGGCGAGGAACTGCCAGAGTAGCGGCATCGTGATCTGCTCCGACGGTGTGGCTGCCCGCACGACGGCGAGCACACGGTCCACTGCGCCGCTCACCAGCACCCACCACTGCTGCGGATGCGGTATCAGGCAAAAGTTCAGCCCCTCCGGCGTGACGCGGCCGTGGTCGGCGGAGCCCGCTGGGGGCACCAAGCGCAGGAGCTGGAGGATCGAGCCGAGCGCGTGATGCTGCTTGGGGTCACCAAGCGGGGCCAACGAGCCCGCAAGCGCACACGCCATGGCGCTACGGAGAAAGCGCCTGCTCGTGTTCAGTGCGTTCCGAAGAGAAACGGCACTGAGGGGAATACCTATGCCATCGGGGGGAAAGGTCCGGCACGCGCGTGGGGAAGGTAAAATGTGGACATCCCGCTATGCTAGTTAATAGATTATCTGAATGCACCACCCCTGGCGCCAAGTCTGAGCCCTCAGTAGTGAGTGCCGTGCGCGGTGTCCACGCCGACTCAAGCGTCGCTCGTAGAGTTTTCCAGAGCAATTCGTGGGATATACTATTGCCAGAATAGGGATCAGCCCTTCCAGGCGTAGGCGCTGACGCGTTGCCGAATATCA
>JAHSUH010000668.1:0-15596 GCA_025388415.1 Cynanchum wilfordii | reverse complement strand
AATCTAAAAGGTTTAGAATTACTTGCAACCACCATATTTTAGGTAAATATTCTAGATAACTCGGGTGTGGTAGTAAGATGATTAAGATTCATAATTGCCTTAGATCTGCTTGCAAGCTACACATTCGAACATTGTTCAACTTAATTAATCATACGTACTTCATTAGAGATCTTAGTCAATTATTTTCCATTCTTATCTTTATTATTCTTTTACTCGAACATATCTAAATTGAATGGACACCTAGGACTAATTCCCTAAACTTTAAAGTTTGTCATAATTGGTAGAAACTAACCAGCCGTTACTAACGTTCCCGAGGATACAATATTTATAAATTTAAAATTGTGATACTCTCGTGTTACTATCTGCATGCGATAGGTACTCTGCCTCAATAGTGTTTGATTATGTGACACTGTTTTGTGAGATTATTTTCTTTATATGATACTATATTTTTACTCACTCAAAACACACACCATTCTTCGCTACTCAAGAATCACTCCTGAAGGGAATTGAATGCCCGGTGCCCTAAGGTCTTTGAGGTCTGGGAGCCACCGGAGTGAGACTTGCTACAAGGGTAGTTAAAGTTAACATGGTTAAGTAAACGCTTATACCCACCGCATTGAAAAGAAAAAAATATATATATGTTTGAAAAAAAAGAAAAGAGTATATATATATATATATATATATATATATATATAAAGGAGAGTAATAAGTGTGGCATTGTGACTTGATCCCTAGATGGTTAATTGTAATTAGTCATGTGACGTCTAAATGATCAACATACTATCTTTCTACTAGTTTGAAGGGAAGTCTATTGTTTGGATGATGAGTCGATTAGAACATACACTACACCCAGGGAGAATCTATGATTGGATATGTGTTGAGTTAATATGAATATTTTGAATTATTTCTTCTCGATCCATGCATGATACATTTGATGAGGCTTACGAGTATTTCACTCTTTGATAAGCTTGCTAATTTGGAAATGTATTTGAGAATTTTGAATTTTTGAGATTCTGTGAACACTTTTCGAGCCTAGTTGATAAGCATGATTAGTTGAGTTATATGTGTTTCCTAGAACTATATTTAGTAGTTTGCTTGAGCACAAGCAAAAGACTAAGTGTGGGGTATTTGATAACTCGATTTTATATCGTATTTTTATACATTAGTTGTGTTCAATTCGAGTTAATTATGGAGTTAATTGGACTTAATTGAATGAGAATTACGCAAATTCTTTCCTTTTTTGGTTTCAGAAGTTTCAGGGACCAAAATTGAAGAAAGGAAGAAATCGGGGACTAAATTGCAATTTAAGAGTAACGCGCGGCAACATCGTGCACACACGGGGCAACACCGTATACAAGTGTCGTGCCACGGCGTCATGCCACAATGCGCAGCATCGTGCCGCAACGCCCGCAACACCGTGCCGCGACGGGCGCCGCACCATGCCGCTATGGCCTAGTAAACGTCCCACATTGAAAATTTCTGTTTTCCAACCCAACTCACCCCTATAAATAGAGGCATCATGTGCAAGCTTTGGCACACCGGAATCACTCGGAACAGGAGCATTTCCGAGTTCCTAGCCAATAGGAATTTCGTGATACGCTCTCGTCGAGATTCAATTTTCATTTTTCTTTCTTCTCGAGTGTAGGGTTGAGCCTCAACCATAAGGGATACCCTATAGTTTAGTTGAGGGGAGTGGTAGCTGAAGATCTTTAGAGCAAGATAAGGATCCGGAGTACAAGTCTCGGCGAGGTCCGGAGGATTAAGCCAAGCACGTGGAAGCAGTGAGAGCAACACGACAACTTTCTCTTTCCTTTTCTTTTCATTCTTGCATTTATTTTCCTTTATATGTTATGATTCTGTGTCCTAAGATACTCTTTATTTTTATTGATTGATTAATGATTTATATATTCCCGGGAAGGATATGTTTTAATATACATTATGAATTGCTTATTGTTTTACGCTTTCGATTTGATTCTCGTATTGAGTTTATGCCATGAAACTTAGGTTGATGCATGATACTACAATAGTTAATTAAATTGACGGTTTGTTAATGAGTCCCAACCATAGGAGATTTACCGAATTGTGAGATTAGGTCTAATAACTTGCGACAACCATACGAAGTTAGGCAGCCTAATAATCTCGAGTTCATAATAAATGCAAACCTTAAGATTAACTTAATAAATTGACGACTTAATAACTAATCTACAAAGGTTTAGGATTACTTGCGACAACCATATTAAGGTAATCACATTAGATAATTCGGGTATGATAGTAAGACGATTCAAATTCATAATTGCCTTAGATCCGTTTGCAAACTGAACTTTCGAACATTGTTCAACTTAATTAATCATACGTACTTCATTAGAGATCTTAGTTAATTATCTTTCCATTCTTGTTTTAAATATTCTTTAAACAACATATCCGAATTGAATGGACACATAGGACTAATTCCCCGAACTTTAAAGATTGTCATAATTGGTAGAAACTAATTAGCTGTCACCAACGTTCCCGAGGATACGATATTTATAAATTTAAAATCGTGGTACTCCCGTGTTACTATCTGCATGCGATAGGTACTCTGCCTTAGTTGTGTTTGATTATGTGACATTGTTTTGTGAGATTATTTGCTTTATATGATACTATATTTTTACTCTCTCAAAACACACACCACTTTCCATTCTTGTTTTAAATATTCATTAAACAACATATCGGAATTGAATGGACACATAAGACTAATTCCCTGAACCTTAAAGATTGTCATAATTGGTAGAAACTAACCAGCCGTAACCAACGTTCCCTAGGATACGATATTTATAAATTTAAAATCGTGGTACTCCCGTGTTACTATCTGCATGCGATAGGTACTATGCCTTAGTTGTGTTTGATTATGTGACACTGTTTTGTGAGATTATTTACCTTATATGATACTATATTTTTACTCACTCAAAACACACACCATTTATACTTAGATTATCATTTAGAGCATTGTTGGTTAGGCTTTGAGATTAGATCTATAATATGTAATTTCCATTTCTCTTGAGATCTTTCTCTACATTGTTGTAGTTGTAAGAGTCTCTTGTGAGTCTTTGTGTGAAGTTGCCTCGAATCGTAAGGAATTTCCTTGAAGTTTTGCATGAGAGGATTCAACTATCTCAACTTGAAGATTTGAAGAAGAACAAGAAGATTTACAAGGAGGGAGTTGAAGAGGTTTCTCTACTTCTATTACTTTTTGTAATTTCTATCTTGTATCTAGCTACCAACCTTAGGAACTCTTCTCTCTACATTTCTTTTAGGTAGAAATGGTTGGTATTATTCTACAATTACTTTGGGCAAATTATGGTTTTCATGGATGATTGTTGTAGTGTTATTAATTTGAATTGCAATTTCATTCATAGCTTTGGATCTGAATTTTATCTTTAGTATTGAGCTTTGATTTGAGGTTGTAGTTCCGGATTAACACTAATTTTTAGGCCGAAACTAGGACAACAATTAGTGCCAAGATGATTCGATTAGATTTCCTATTGATGGACCGGGACCAGAATGATTGATAGGAGATTTGATCTTGTCAACATTCAAGTGTTCTTAATCTAGGAATTTCTTGCCACGATCCGTATGGAGGAAATTCTACTTTAGACTTGAATTTGGTGAGATTATGATAGTTAATTCATGATTAATCTTGCCCTTAGTAGTTTGTATCCTTCATTTCACCTATGATTTTCCCTTGAGTTTCTACCATCCATATTACTTGCTTTCCATCTACTTTACATTGTTCATTTACCTTGCTTTCTAGGAATTAGAATTCAATTTTATCCTTCTTGATAAAGGTTAGATTACTTGATGATTGATTCATACTTCCAAATCATATTCATAATTCATTTAATTATATTTTTCACACTAGATTTTAATAGACGTCTTGGGGAAAACAATTTTATAAATATTAAAATTTGAATACTACCTTTATTTATTAAACTATTTCGATAGGTTCTCTGCCTAGTTGAGTTTATTTTATTAGTGACAATCCTATTTTAATCTTGAGAATTCCTATTATTTTAGTATTATTTATTCAATTATTTATATTATTTCTATATATAAAACTCTAACATCGATTTTTGGCGTCGTTGTCGGGGAAATCTATTATTTAGATTCATGATGTTTTCCTCTTAATTCGTTGTAATTTTTGGGAAAATTTTCATAGTAACGGTGTGAATCATATAATGGATCAATTATGTTATGATTTGTTATATGGAATCAATCTTAAGTATCTTTTATTATTCTTGTCTATTTCTTGAAGTATCTTTGATCTTCTTAATAGATCATTGGATATTTTGATTTTGTTTAGATTGATTTGATTTATTAGTTTAATCTTGTTTTTCATGATTTTTGTAGTTTAATTTTCATATTTCATTTGATTTTGTTATTCTTGTTCTTAGAATTTCTTATTCTTATTTTAGTAGTTTTCTTATGTTTCTTGTATTTTGTTTTTCATTCTTTTCTTATTAATTCGTTTTCTTAGAATTTTTCTTACTTAGATATTAGATTTTTGGATTTAGATCTTAGGTTAGATGATTTAGTATCTTGATTTGTAGGTTTAGTTAGTGTTTTGGTTAGTTTAGATCCCTTAGGTAAGCTTTTACTTAGAAATTTTGGTTAGATATAGCTTAGATATTTTGGATTTAGGTTAACTTTAGTTGATCTTGATTAGATAGCTTAGTTAGTTTAGTGCCTTAGATTAGGATAGTCTTTAGGTTCTTATTCTTTAGATTAACTTAGATCTTTAGTTTAATATCTTAGTTTGATCCTTAGTTAGAATTTAGATCTAATTGTTTTCCTACTTTCTAACTTGGCATAGTTTATTCTAATTCTTCTAACTTTTTCTAATTAGATTCTTATGTATGGTTAGTATAAGATCTAATTAGTCTTCTAACTTGATTCTTTCTTTGATTGATTTCTATTCCATAATTCTTAGATGTATTTTCATGCTTTCGTTTCACGATTTTTGATAGTTGTAATAGATATTGTCTTGATTTTTAGGTATTATGTTAGAGTAGTTTAGTTTACTTCTCTTCTTAACCTTAATTTCATTACTTGTCATTTACTTGTTTTGCATTTTCTTTAGTTGTTTTACATTTCTTAGTTAGTTTTGCATTTTCATATCATTTTATCTCCATTCCTTTATTTTCTTTAAGTGCTTTCTAGTTTAGTTAGTATTCTAATAATGTCTTCAATTCATGGAGATTATTATTTAGATACTTACTTTTGTTAAGCATTGATGATTAGATGTTTTCTACTTTCTACTTTTATTTGTTAGCCTTTGTAGTTAGTATGTTGTATTTTGGTTGAAAAATGTATAAGTACTTTGATTTGCATATTCTGCCTTTGCATGCCTTTGTTTAGCTAGTATAGATTTATAGATTTGTTTAGCTAGTATATATTCCGCCTTTGCATTTCTTTTTCGTTGCATTTGGTTTAATAGGTTAGAATGAAAAACTTTAATGTTATATTTCATATCTCATAGTTTTCACAACCTCATATTTTTGCATGATATGCTTTGCATGTCTTTGGTCTTTTTAATAATAATACATAAATAGATGAGTGTATTTCATTTCATTTTGTATGGATTTAGTTAGTAGACTGCTTGGTATTTTTGGTTATTAATATGATTGATTTTATAGCTTTGAATCCTTTAATGAGTTCATTACTTTTTGCATGCATTGTAGTTAGCTTGTATATTTTTAGTATGCATGGTTTCTGTGAGACCCTTTGTCCCCGGACGCGGGACAGTCCGGCAGGGTCGGGACAGTGGCGGCGCAGATGTGTGCCTAGGGTTCCAGCTGGATGCTGGACTTATATAAGAAGGACCGACAGATGCAGAGTGGGCCGAATGTGCGTCGGGCTTGGTGGGCCGAGCAGTGTGGCACGGGCGGTGGCACGAGTTAGTGTCCTTGTGGGACTAGAAGTCCTAGTTCGAGTAGGACTCCTATTATGTCGGGAAAGACCGGAGATGGGCTAGGCCCATGTGTTCTCTGCCCAACCCTAATTATGTCTATAAATAGGGCGGCATGTGTGGAGCATTGGCAAGAGAGAAGACACGAGAGGCAAGCAAGTACACACGAGTGGCACGAGGGTGGTCGAGTGTGTGTGCGTGAAGCAGGCGCATGTGTTGTGCATTGTGTGTCAACAGTGTGTCGTGTTGACATACGATTGTGCTATAGATAGGCGATCGTGAGTGATAGAATAGTCGAGTGGATTGTATTCGTCATTGGCTTTGTGTTGGCCGAGCGTCCTTGTGCGCGGTTGGCTCTTTATGTGTATTTCCTTTATTCGTGAATATAAAGGTTGAGAGTAATTCTCGTAAGTGTTGGTGTGTTAGTTATCTTTGATAATAACTCTGTTTCGCATAAGGGTCAAGGCAGACGCTTGACCCATAGATCGTGTTGTTGGGTGTTGGCTTCCGGTGGCCGTGCTGGGAGAGACACCTTGTGACAAATTGGTATCAAAGCACAAGTTCGAGCCTTTGGGTGATGTCGTCGTCGTCTAGTGACCAGAGGCGAGGAGTGCGCCTCGACTCGTCTCCGACACCTCATGCAACAACCGCGGATCGGTTGACACGGTTGGAAACGCTTCTTTTGCACTTCGTCCAAGCTGTCGGTGTGACGGAGCATGACGAGAATGCTCGGACATTGGTGGACCAAATCCAAGGACCACCAGATGTCGTGCTGGAGGTGCATCAACTCCAGGAGATGATGGACGGTGTCAAGACCGACATTGCTTATTTGAAGCAGAGCGTGATGGAAGTAGCCGTAAGCACTGCTGGAGCCAGTGTGACCAAGGCAAGGGTAAAGGTACCCGAGCCAGTGGCGTATTCGGGAGTTCGTGACGCCAAGGTGTTCAAAAACTTCTTGTGGGATCTTGAACACTACTTTGAGACGGCCAAAGTCCCCGAGGATGAGCAAGTTGCTATTGCTACTTTGTATCTTTCCGACAATGCCAAGCTGTGGTGGCGTACTAGGGAGAAGGACCCTAAGAAGGAAAAGGTACAGTCTTTTAGGGAATTGAAGGCAGAATTGATGGATCAATTCTTGCCCAAGAATGCCGAGTGGCAAGCTCGTGAAAGCTTGAAGAAGCTAGAACAGACGGGAACCTGCTCGAGAGTATGTCACCGATTTCTCTTCTATTCTTCTTAATATTTCTAACATGTCCGAGGAGGACAAGTTGTTTAGTTTCTTGTCAGGTATGAAAAAGTGGGCAAGGAACGAACTCATGAGACAGGACCCGAAGGATGTGGTCGAAGCCTTTGGGATGGCGGATCGATTGACGGATATACAATTCACTGCCCCTCCTGTGCCGGAAAAGAAGAATGCCTTGTCAAAGACAAAGGGGAAGTCTTCGGGTGACAAGTCAAAGAGAAAGAATGATGTTGCTGGAAAATCGAAAGAAGTTGGCGTCAAGTGCTACAACTGTCGGGAAATTGGGCACATGTCGTACCAATGCCCAAAGCCAAAGCGCAATCAGAATTTGGCTGCCGTTCAAATCGGAGAAGGCAATGAGAATAAGGGGGAGCCTCATGCTCGTGTGAACCCTATTCGGATGTGCAATGCCATTCAGGTGGCCGATCGACCAGAGACAGTACGTGGGCTGTTGTATGTGAATGTGGTCGTGAACGGCATGGATATGTGGGCAATGATTGATTCTGGTGCAACCAACAGCTTTGTGGCGGACCGAGAAGCCACACGCTTGCAGCTGGCACTGCAAGAGAGTACCCACACCATTAAGACTGTCAATGCCGCGCAGCAACGGGTGAGGGGCAGTGCAATGGTGAACTTAAAGGTGGGAAGCTGGGAAGGACAATGTCGATTGACGGCTGTCCCACTGGATGATTTTGATTTGATCCTAGGAATCGAATTCCTTGTGATGGCGAAAGTGGCATTGATGCCGCACCTGCGTGGAATGATGATCATGGATGATATGACCCCAACGTTTGTACCGTGCAAGTACAAAGATTTGGATCAGAAAGGTGGCATAGGGATGTTGTCGGCGATGCAGTTGAAGGATGGGTTAAGGCGTGGAGAGCCAACGTTTGTGGCCGTTCTATTGGAAGAAGGGGACGTTGTTCACTCAACACTGCCCGTGTCCGTGTCCAAGGTGTTGGACGAGTTTGCTGATTTGATGCCCGAGGAGTTGCCTAAGATGTTGCCGCCAAGGCGTGCAATAGATCATCGGATCGAGTTGGTACCTGGAGCAGTACCACCCGCGCAAGCACCGTACAGAATGGGACCAGCAGAGTTGCTGGAGTTGAGAAAGCAATTAGGCGAGTTGCTGGATGCCGAGTTCATCGGACCCTCAAAAGCCCCATATGGTGCGCCTGCCTTGTTCCAGAGGAAGGCAGATGGCTCGTTGCGATTTTGTGTTGACTACCGAGCTTTGAACAAGTTGACGGTGAAGAATAATTATCCTATCCCGAATCAGTTGGATTTGTTCGACAGATTGGCAAAAGGGAAGTATTTCACCAAGATTGACTTGCGGTCCGGATATTGGCAAGTACGGGTTGCCAATGGTGATGAACCAAAGACCACGGTGGTGACCAGGTATGGATCATATGAGTTTTTAGTTATGCCCTTTGGTTTGACTAATGCCCCTGCTACTTTCTGTAAGTTGATGAATGATGTCTTGTATGAATACTTGGATAAATTCGTGGTGGTATACTTAGATGACATAGTTATTTACAGTGAGTCTTTAGAAGATCATGTAAAACATCTAAGATTAGTGTTTGCCAAGTTGAGGGAATATGTGCTCTATGTAAAGAGGGAAAAATGTGAGTTCTGTAAAAAGGAAATAAAGTTCCTTGGGCATATTATTAGCCATGGGTCGGTGAAGATGGATCCTCGAAAGGTGGAGGCAATCGAAAGTTGGTCCGCCCAGACAACAGTGGCGGAGTTAAGATCGTTTTTGGGGATTGGCCAACTATTATCGACGGTTCATTGGAGGATATGCAAGTGTGGCAAGTCCTCCCGACCGACCTGTTGAAAAAAGGGTGTGAATTGGCTATGGAGCAAGGAGTGTGTGGAGGCATTCCAAGAAACTCAAAGATGCGGTGATGACGGCTCTGTGCTAGCGCACTGGATTTTGAGTCGCCCTTTGAAGTACACACAATGCCTCGACGGTGCGATTGGTGGCGTGTTAATGCAAGGGAATCATCCTTTGGCATTTGAGAGCCGCAAGTTAAAGGATTGTGAGCAGCGTTATACTGTCCATGAGAAGGAAATGACGGCTGTGATCCATTGCCCGACGGTTTGGAGGCACTATCTCTTAGGTTCGTCCTTCACAGTGGTGACTGACAATGTGGCAAACACTTACTTCAAGACGCAGAAGAAGCTGTCCGCGAAGCAAGCTCGATGGCAAGAGTTCTTGGCGGAGTATGATTTTGAATGGGTGCATAAGCCAGGGAAGAACAACCTAGTGGCCGATGCATTGAGCAGGAGGGCCTTGTGCATGACCCTCGCTACAATTTCGATGGTGGAGTCGAGATTCGTGGCAAAAATACGTGAGTATGCTCCTAAAGACCCTATTTATCAAAAACTAATGTCTTTAGTGCAGGATGGCACGGTGAGAAGATATTGGCTCGATGATGGCATGTTGTATGCCAAGGGTGGACGAGTGTATGTCCCTAGCGGAGAATTGAGGCGGATGTTGCTTAAGGAAGCGCATGACTCATTGTGGGCTGGTCATCCCGGCATAGAAAGGACCAGATCGTTGTTGGCTAGACGTTTCTATTGGCCGCGCATGGAGGATGACATAGAGGCCTATGTCCGGACGTGCTTGGTGTGCCAACAGGACAAAGTGGAGCGAAGGAGGGAACCCGGTTTGTTGCAACCATTGCCTATTCCCGAGGGAGCATGGCAGAGTATATCAATGGATTTCATCTCTGGTTTGCCAAAGGTGAACGATATGTCTTCTATTTTTGTAATAGTTGATAGATTTTCTAAGTATGCAATATTTGTCCCTGCCCCTTCGTCGTGTCCAGCTGATGTAGCGGCTGAGTTATTTTTCAAACATGTTGTAAAATACTTTGGCATACCGAGGGACATAATTAGTGATAGGGATGCACGATTTACGTCGGTTTTTGGGTAGCATTGTTTGGACTTAGGGATCCGAACTAAAGTTTTCAACGGCAAATCATCCTCCGGACGACGGGTCGACGGAAAGGATTAATGCATTGTTGGAGGAATACTTAAGGCACTATGTGACAATGAGCCAGAAGAATTGGGTGGATCTTCTAGATGCGGCTCGGTTTTGCTACAATCTTCATCGATCTTCACGCAACGAAGATGAGCCCCTTCGAGTTGGTGAATGGGCAAGGAACCGACAACCCCACAGACTTGACGTTGGTTGTGCCCAGTGTTGGAACGTGTCCAGGCACAAAAGGTTTGCTAAGGCAAAGCATGAATTGGTGCTGAAGCAAGGGATAGCCTGGAATTGGCTCGAAAAGGATGAAGAAGTATGCTGATCAACATAGGCGGGATGTACAGTTTGAAGTAGGTGACTTGGTGTTGCTGAAATTGACCCCGCAGATTTGGAAGAAGATCGGTCGGAAGACTGTTCATCGTGGATTGATACCACAATACGATGGACCATTCGAAGTGTTGAAGAAAATTGGTCGTGTAGCGTACAGGCTTAAGCTACCCGACAGAGTTGAAAATTCATCCAACTTTTCATGTTAGCTATTTGAAAAAGTTTAACAAGGATAAACTTGAAAGTGAAAGGCGGAAATCACGGAGAGCACCACCGGTGATCCGAAAGCGGTTTGACAAACTAGTGGAGAAGATTCCGGACCATAGGACAATGGGGCACAGTAAGAAAAATCGGAGAACCGACTTCCTTGTGCATTGGAAGGGTGAAGCCGAGATTGATGCTACATGGGAAAGAGATGTCACTTTGTGGCAGTTTGAAGATCATATTGCCGAGTATTGGAGGCAACAGAGATCGACGAGGACGTCGATGCCTCTAAGTGGCGGAGGTATGTGAGACCCTTTGTCCCCGGACGCGGGACAGTCCCGGCAGGGTCGGGACAGTGGCGGCGCAGATGTGTGCCTAGGGTTCCAGCTGGATGCTGGACTTATATAAGAAGGACCGACAGATGCAGAGTGGGCCGAATGTGCGTCGGGCTTGGTGGGCCGAGCAGTGTGGCACGGGCGGTGGCACGAGTTAGTGTCCTTGTGGGACTAGAAGTCCTAGTTCGAGTAGGACTCCTATTATGTCGGGAAAGACCGGAGATGGGCTAGGCCCATGTGTTCTCTCGCCAACCCTAATTATGTCTATAAATAGGGGCAGCATGTGTGGAGCATTGGCAAGAGAGAAGACACGAGAGGCAAGCAAGTACACACGAGTGGCACGAGGGTGGTCAGAGTTGTGTGCGTGACAAGTGCGCATGTGTTGTGCATTGTGTGTCAACAGTGTGTCGTGTTGACATACGATTGTGCTATAGATAGGCAATCGTGAGTGATAGAATAGTCGAGTGGATTGTATTCTGTCATTGGCTTTGTGTTGGCCGAGCAGTCCTTGTGCAAGGGTTGGCTCTTTATGTGTATTTCCTTTATTCGTGAATATAAAGGTTGAGAGTAATTCTCGTAAGTGTTGGTGTGTTAGTTATCTTTGATAATAACCTGTTTCCGCATAAGGGTCAAGGCAGTACGCTTGACCCATAGATTGTGTTGTTGGGTGTTGGCTTCTGGTGGCCGTGCTGGGAGAGACACCTTGTGACAGTTTCTATGGTTTGCATGGTATATTTATGTATGTATATATTGCAATTTGTAGTATCCAGTAGTTCTTTTTGCATGCACTTTACTAATTGATATATATAATTTACTCTCATTTCCAGTAGATAGTGCATGTTCTCTTTTCTTGTTGAATTTGCATGGCATGTAGTATGTAGAAATACATTAGATGTATGTATTAGACGTTTCAGTAAGAAATTTGCCTAGTTTGTATTTGCACTCCAGTATGCTGCAAGTTTTTATTTTTACAAAAAGACAAATGCATTTATTGCATGTACTTTCTTTAACTACATTTTGCATAGTATTGTAAATAATGGTATATAGATATGTTAATTGATGAAATTGCATTTCTTTTTGCTCTTCATAATAGCATACAGTTTGTATGTATATGTTTCACTTCTTTCATATAGACAATTTGCATGGTCAATTTAGAAGTTTATTGCATGTATCACTTTGTTCTTTTTCCATTTCCAGTAGCTAGTTGTATTAATCTAAATATATATTTGTACACTGCATTTCAATGAAATTTCGGGCAGTGCAGTGGCAATTTTTATGCACTGCTGCCTTATTTTTATTCCAGTAGCTTTATTCCTTTTCATTCTTCAAATTTTAATTATTTTTCCAGTAGCTGTTTTGAATATGGTTGATTTGCATGTTTTGCTTTTATTTGCATGTTATTTAGTAGACTTGCATGAGTTTGCATTCTTTGTTTTGTTTTCACATGAGCTGTTGGTAGTTTGCTAAAATTTTCATGGTAATAGCTTATAGATTCATGCGTACAGTAGGATTTATGAATTGTGTTTACTTTGCTTTTCACGTTAGTTGTAAGAGTATGTATATGTATTCATTTCATTTCATTTTGTTTTAGTTCAGTAGGTAGATTGTTTGGTAGTAGCTAGAATGATTTTTTTTTTTTTTTTTTTGTATATAGCATTTTGCATGTCTTTGCATAGTTTTATTGTAATATACATTTGCGTGTTTTTGCATGATGAGTATATATACTTAGTATTCTTTAAGTGTTGGCTTTTATATAGATTTCATTTGCATGAATATTTTAGGAAGTTTGCATGTGTCACATGGCTAATTTTAAATTTGCTATAGTTGGAAATTTCGTTTGTAAACCTTCCATGATTGAATAATGCATGCAGTATTTGCTTCAATTCCAATTTCGTGCAAGTTCAGTAGGTTTGTATATATTTTCCTTTTGATTTACAATTACTTTACAGTAGCAAATGCATGATGTTTTCTGTTTGTACTACATTTTCCAGTAGGTTAGTTCTTGGCTGTATTGTAATTTCTTTTTGCATGGTTTTGCATAAATTGTTTGTAGATGCATTAGTTTGTCTTCCTTGGTAGTTTAGTTTGC
Organism: Cynanchum wilfordii; assembly: GCA_025388415.1. NCBI lineage: Eukaryota > Viridiplantae > Streptophyta > Magnoliopsida > Gentianales > Apocynaceae > Cynanchum > Cynanchum wilfordii. Next base: position 2,459 of record JAHSUH010000668.1, on the reverse strand, counting down.
ATTTAGTTTTCTAAAGTTCCATGGCAGTAGCATTAGTGTTTAGGATTGCATTTCTATTGCAAATTTCGTCCAGTTCCTTTGTGCATTTTAATTCTAGAGTACATATATTCTGTTTTTGGTGTATAAATTTTAGTGCGCTGCTATTTCCTCTATTTTGCAGAAATTTCCAGTAGCTATGTAGCTAATTCCTCTATTTTAAACAAAATTCCAGTAGCTTCATATGTACAACTCTCTAATTGTTCTGTTTTGAACAAATTTCAGAACTGAAATTTTAATCCCCTGCCTCTTTCCCCTGTTTTTGCACTACCCGAGAGCATGCAAATTTTCCTTCTCAATTTTATTTCTTCAAATTGTCGTTCAGATTCCTTTTGCATTCCATTTCTTTTCTATTTATTTTCCTTTTCTATTCAATTTAGCATGCTTATCAAGTCTTTTTATTTCTCCCTCCATTTTCATTCTTTCAAACTTCTTTCTTTCCTATACATTTCATTCCATACTTATTTATCATTCTTTTATTCTTTCATTCTTTTTCTTCTTTCTTTCTTTCAATTAATGTAATTCATTTTATTTTCCTTATTTTTGATTAGATTAGCATTATTTAATAATCTTATATTTTATTCTTTTTATCCTTACTAATCTTTCTTTTCTTGTTTTGTAGGTAATGCGATTTCTTTCTCTTATTTTTCTTGTTCTTTTAATTTCTTTACTAGATTGTTTGTAGTAGGAAATTTTTATACCTCTTGTAAACTCTTTTATTTAGTGTTTTGTTCTATTCTATCTTTCATGTTTGTTTGTTGAAAGTATACAGGAATCAATAGGCTTCGCTACAAAACCTGGAAATGCAAGTGGGACAATTGTCCGGGCAATTTTCAGAACGAGAAAAAGGACTACTCCCTAACAGCAACAAACAAAATTCCATTTAATGCATCGAAAGATGAAGTTGTTAGGGAGGACAAAGCAAGCCTTATAAAAGTCATTGAAGAAGGAAGAAGCTCCTAAGAAAGGAACAAAATAAGTTCCAAGCATGCTTGCTCGGAAACAAGATTTGTCTTTTTTTCCTTTCCTTTTACTGCTTTTATCGAGTCATACTTGGTTTTTGGCGTTCAATATTTGTCTATATCGCTTTATTAGTGGCTGGATGTTCCAGTATAGGTTTTATTATCCTGTTTGTTATAGTAGTCCCGATTTTTTCGGATAAGGTTTATTTGCTTTATTTATTCACTTTTTAGCTAGTGTTTGCATTTGTTTTTGCTTGGGATGTACTATTTGATTTATTTGGATTTATATGATTATCTTTTGTGTTCATAGTTTATTTTCCTGTTTTGAATAAAATTTTCTTGTTTTTATTTTTCTAGTTTTTCGCACTTATTCCCGTTTTGTATTTATAGTTTTCTAGCACTTATTTATTTTTCAAATGAGTTGTGGGGTATTTGCTTTTTACACTAAGGACAGTGTAATAGTCAAGTTGTGGGGTAGGTGTGTGCTCGTTTTATCTCAAATTTTTTGAATTTTTCAAATTTTTCAAAATGATTAGTTTACTTGAAAAGATTATTTTGTGAACTTTTTGTGGGAATTTGATTTGCTTAGCCAATGATATAAACTATTTGTTGATTGTTAACAGTCTTGTTTTTCTTGACTTAAACATGAAAACACTTGATGAGGCATAGAAGTGAATCATTCCTTAACACTTTGTTTATGAGATCTTTGGAAGGTAAACTAGTTAGTTTGAAATCTTTTAGAAAACATTTATGCACTTCTATTAAATGATTTGTTTGTTCAATTTTCTTAAAATTCCTTCTTTGAATTTGCTTGAGGACAAGCTGATGTTTTTTTTGAGTGAGTAAAAATGAATATCAAATAAGGCAAATAATCTCACAAAATAGTGTCACATAATCAAACACAACTAAGGCAGAGTACCTATCGCATGCAGATAGTAACACAGAGTACCACGATTTTAAATTTATAAATATCGTATCCTCGGAACGCTGGTACGGTTGGTTAGTTTCTACCAATTATGACACCTTTTAAGGTTTGGGGAATTAGTCCTAGGTGTCCATTCAATTCGTATGTCGTTTAAAGGAATATTAAAGACAAGAATGGAAAGATAATTAACTAAGATCTCTAATGAAGTACGTATGATTAATTAAGTTGAAAAATGTTCGAAGTTCAGTTTTGCAAACGGATCTAAGGCAATTATGAATTCGAATCGCCTTACTACCATACCCCGAGTTATCTAAAGTGATTACCTCAATACCGGCATTGCAAGTAATCCTAACGTCAGAGATTAATTATTAAGTCGTCAATTTAATAAGTTAATCTTAAGATTTGCATTGATTACTAACTCTAGATTATTAAGCTTCCTAACTTCATTATGGTCGATGCAAACTATTAGACCTAATCCGCAATTTGTAAATTCTCCTATGGTCGGGTCTCCTAAACAAACCGTAAATTTAATTAAC
>JAHSUH010000667.1:0-209060 GCA_025388415.1 Cynanchum wilfordii | reverse complement strand
TTATAATTTTCTAATAATAGTAATTCATAAATTTATTTTTTATAATTTTCATAAACATTAATTATTATTATACTTGTATTATATTTAACAAAGTAACGTAAACATCAATTGAAATTATAATATTAAAATAATATTTTATATATTAATGTAAAGTTAATTTTTTTTTTTAACTTGTGTATATATATTTAAGTAATTTTAATTTAAGATTTTTTTTTATTTTCTTGAATTAAGTAATTTAATAAAATGAACCGACACTCATGCGACTTCCTATAAATGCTTGAGATAGGAGGAGTGAAACCAATCAACTCTTGACATATCATCCGGCGGTCTTGTCTTGAACGTAAAGGTATCAACACCCGTAACCGGGATAACCATTTTATGAAAATTATAAAAAATAAATTTATGAATTACTATTATTAGAAAATTATAAAAATTAAAATTTATAAATAAATTTAAAAAGAAAAAAAAAAAAATTTTAAATATTTTGTTAAAAAAATTGAGAGTCTAATTTGGCAAAGTAGACTCTTATTTTTTTAATAAAATATTGAGAGTCTACTTTGGCAAAGTAGACTCTCATTTTTTTTAATAAAAATTTGAGAGTCTACTTTGGTAAAGTAGACTCTCAATATTTTATTAAAAAAAAAAAAGTCTACTTGGCCAAAGTAAACTTACTATATTTTTTGAGAGAGGCCAAAAGGCACTATATTTTTTGGAATAAATCTAAAAATTACCACATTTTGAGAATAAACCCAGAAAGAAAGGGAGAAGAGAAGAAAAGAGAATGCCAGAGTTATTAGTTCCAAGAATCAATGCATAATATGTTCGGTGATGAGAGCAACCCAACTAACTCTAGGAGGATAGCCCACGTGTGAGAGAGAGAGTGCAGACCAGAAAACCAACTTTATAATTTTAATACTCTTTGGCACACCCTCCCATGCAAAAAAAAAAAATCAAGAAATACACATTAATTTTTTAATATAATTATATTAAAAAAAATTTCTTTTTTATATAACAAATAATAATTCACCAGAAAAAAAACAAATAATTATAAAAAAATATAAACAGAAATCCCTAGTTGCAATAATGAAATTATCTACCAAGCATGCTTTTAAGTACTCTATACAATAATATTCACCAAAAAAAAAAAAAAGTACTCTATACAATAATAAGCGACAATATTTATAAATAAAAAGAATTTTAATTTAATATAACAAATATAAATAAAATATATTTTTTTTCATAGTAAAGAGAAAACAACACTTTAATATTTATGTTTCTTTACACTTTAATATTACACTTTATACAGAATCACAGACAAGTCAACTGTCATTTTTATTGTTAACAAAATTTTTTAAAGATTTCACTTAATCTTTTATTGATTCTTTTTTTTTTTTTTTAAAAAAAAAGTTCTTTTTTATTTTAAACTTTCATATACCTTATTGTTTAGATTTCTTTTATATATATGGGTTGCACATTAAAAAAAAAAGCATAATAAAGGAAAAAATTCTATTCCATACTTTAAATTTAGATTTTACATAGATGATGATTTAAATTTAGATTTCTTACAATGATGATTTTTGGACAGAATAATTATCATACTTCCAAGTGCTTGGAACGAGTTATGCTCCAATCTAGTAATGGAAATTTTAAGACTTACTGTGTTATTTCGAAAGTTCACCACCTGGATTTTGTATATAAGTAAAGTTCACGATAAGGCATTCGGATGAGAAAAATGAAATGTCAGAGAAATGTGGATATTGCATTTTAGAACAGATATCATATTAGAAAAAAGAGAAAATTATTTGGAAGGAAAGGGATTCTTCCTCTAAACATGATCTCATTTATTGCAACATTAAGCATCCACTATTTCTTTCTCTATGTTTGAAAGCCCACATTTGCTGGAAAAATTTAACAAATTTCCGAGGCATCAAGACAAATGACACAAGGGAAAACATTAAAATTTTTTAAAAACTAGGATGCAGATTCCATAGTTAAACATATTTTATCTACTTGAATAATCAAGGCAGACAGAAAAAAACTCAAATCTGTTCTCAAAAACATAATGAAATCAAACTGCATAAAAATGACACCCTCACCGAGAATAGACAATACCAGAATTTTCGGCTTAAAAAATTGCTAATAACACTTACCTTACATGGATCAAGAGATAGCACAAATTCCATGCATTATTTTTATTCCGCTAGATGGATCAAGAACAAAGATGTGTCATTGGAACTATTCAATATCGGTTAAAAACATATCACCGGTTCCAATTTTTTACAAATAGCATATGATAATTTATGTTATTTTACTATTTAATGGGAGATACACTTTAACTTGAGAGATGAAATATACAGCTTACAGGTGAATTGCCTTTAAATATTTAGTCTCTTTATCCATAAAAAAAGTCCACCTGTGATGCACAACCTGAATGGATGCTTCTTTATATATATATATTATGCCCCTTTTATGAATGACTAGGATGGACTCTTCACAGAAGAGAACGATAAAATAATGTCGGTGAATTATGAGAAAGATTCCCCCTTTTATAGTTAATGCTCAAAGCTCTTCTACCCCCTCAGTGTCGCATCTATGCTATTAGAAGAGAGGCAGAACAAAATAAAGACTTCAGCCAAATTTGGTATGCATAGAAATATAGCAAGGGACATGTGAAGGTGGAAATGTATAACCTATGTTACTGGCAGAAGTTGTATTCCAAATTAATGACCTAAAGAGAAGCTTTTGCTTCTAAGTTTTTGTTATTTGCCTAGAAGCCAGTTGTCTTTGAAAGAGTGTGTAATGGCTAATCAAGTGTATTTATGTTAGACAAGAATGGTGCAAAGCAATCTGCTCACACTAGACTAGGGAATAAATTAGAAAAAGATCAACCTTATCATGTTGTTTATAGAACCCAAAAGTTATTTATAGAGGCATTACAGTTCCCTAAACCACAAACAAAATACAGAAAAATCAAGACATACATGTCCACAGATATACGAAGTATTACATGATCTAATTTCCAGGGATCCGAATCTCACCATGTGTTTAAGCTTCGGTAATACATTGGCCCCGTGAAGATGTATGCTTGCAGAGGAATACCAGTAATACCTTTAAAAAAATGGTAAGTATGATTAAACATAATGAGTCATAATATCCAGGTTCATGCAAAAATGTATTCATCCAAACCAAGGGTTCACTTTTATTTCAAAATCATGAATACCACTAGAACCATCACAACATTTCCAAATTTTTTTCCCCAAAATTCTTTAGAAGGGAGAGGGAGGAAATATGATATTAAATATATAAATTATACCATCTATGCAAGCTTAAACTTCAAGATGAGGTATGAATTCTAAAGTGGAAGGTGTGTTTCAAATCTTTTCACCAATTATGTGAAGGGTCGTCTTAAAGATATGAATTATACTGTTTATAATAATCTTCAAACATGCAGATGAAGAGGCAAATCAACAGTTGCAAACATAGTGAAGAAGTAAGCACATAAGCAAGAATGTCAAAAGTAATCCAAAAGGTATGAACTATTAAATGTTTAGGTGAGATGATGAGAATCCAATCATATATTGCTTAATGATAATAACATAAATGTACAACAAAATCTCAAAAGCAATCAATTTAATGCCACATCTATGCCCAATACTTATAGTTTAAAATCTTCATTGCCGGAGAAATAGATAACATTTAATAGACCGCAAGAACTATATGCAAAAAAATTAAAAAATTAATCGGAGTCATCCATAAAAAATTCAAACTCTTAGAAAAGTTTGTAAAAGAGATTTCATTCACTTGCCTCATTATATGCAATATTCCCCATAGCTTGTTTCACAATTGCACACTAATAATAAATAAAAAATTTTAATTAGTCTAGGATTAATTCTACAATTAATAAACATATATTTGAAGTAGCACAAACTACATACTAGATAGGTATTCCTGGGCAACTGATTATGATGAGGAAAAGGGATCAATCCAGCACAAACACCCAAGATGGTAAATGGCTCTATTTCAACGTGTGTTGTTTTAGGTGTAGCCTCACTTTAATACAGGGCAATATGTTGAATATATGTCAATTAATGTATACAATTTTCAGGTAAAACAATAAATTCAACAAAGAAATTAGCGTAGGACATACCAAAGTGTTGTTCTCCTCATTAACATCAAGATACTCTATTAAACCCTCCCTTAGAAAACTATTAATGTTCGGGACACCATCCTACAGACAAAGAAATTTCAAAAGATGATGAGACCATTACTAATGGTATTAGATGAAGGGAAGTAATTACCTTCAACTCCTTCATATGATGTTGCTTAATTCTAGATACACCTCTGTCAGCAATCAAAAGTGAACGACAAACCCACTATGTCCTGAACTTTGAGTAATTGGTGACTTTGGTTTCAAACAAATTTATATTTGACAAGTTTAGTCACAAAATATTTTTTTGACTTTTAAAGTCCCAAACTTTTTTACCTAAGAAAACTAAGGTCATTTTCACAAATTTTGTCAAAATTTTTTAAAATTTAACAGTTTGTGTAGTTTATTAAATAAAAGAAAAAGATAATCTAGTTATTTTATATGAAATATATTTTTATATATATCATTTTGCCCTTTCAAAAATATTTTGGAAATCTTTTTACTCTAATTTTATAGATATTTCATATAAAGTGATTTAATTATACTTTAAAAATTTTTTTAAAAAAATTATGCTTTCTTTAATTAGCTAAATTCACACAAATCGTTAAAATGTTTTAGGACTAAATGTGTCAAACATAAATTTGTTTGGAACTAAATTCACCAATTACTCCCTCAACTTATAATACTATAAGGTCATAACTTGAAAGAGTAAGTGTTAACCATAAAGTTGGTTAACGATGGGATTCTAAGAAAGATTGATTGAAGCAGAAAAATCAGTTTGGCCAAATACATAGCTTGATCTTCCATCTGCTATGATCTGCTAACCTAAAAAAATTGTAATTGGGACCAGTGAGATTTTCACCTAAACTGGGCAGGGATCCTTTCCGATGGCTTCCGCGTCCACTTCCACCATTTGAATCCCCTCAAAACTATTGTTTTACTTTAGGCATACCTAAATACCATCATTATAGCGGAACCGACACTGAAGAGTGAGATTATCTAGTGGTCAAAGACTGAAGAGGTGTTTGATTTTCGTGCACACCAGGTGTTTGATTTTTTGTCTGGTCTAGAAAAACATGCACACCGGGTGTTTGATTTTCTTCTCCATTCAGAAAAATGTCCGAAAACATGAAAATCAAAATGTCAAAAAATGCTTTGCGCTTCCACCACCACCGGAGTCTACTAACATTTTGCAAGAGACGGATAGTTCACCGAGGTCTACTAAGAAACCAAAAACAACTACTGGGGAGTCATGTAGGGACTCAAATATGGAAGATCCCCATTGTAAACTAGACTGTGGCCGAGTGAAGATACCAAGGTTGGGCGAACAGAATCCTTGGAAGGAGGGTTCCTTTGCGGATACTGTGCGCCGGTCGAAACAGACAGATGAGCATCCCCATTACTATATGGGGGAAGATGAAGAGGAGAAATACTCGGGGGTTGATGAACTTTTCAACAAGCAGAGTCTTGTGGACGACACTTGTCCCTCCGACGGGACCTAGACTCAAGATCTCTAAGGAGAAGTATTTGAGTCTCTTCAAGCCGTGGAGGGGAGCCCTTATCATGAAACTGTTGGGTAAATCTATCTCTTACCGAGTAATGCAGCAGAGAACAACTTCCCTATGGAACTTGTCGAAGGGTTGTGAGCTAATTGATCCGGAGGGAGGATACTATGTGGTCCAATTTTTTACGAGGGATGATTACTTCCATGTGCTTGAGGGTGGTCCTTGGATCATACTGGGTCACTATCTTACAGTTGCTAAGACGTTGATTTGGGTTCGGTTCCGGGAGTTACCGTTGGAAGCCTTTGATGAGGAAATACTTGCGGATATGGGTGAGTTAGTGGGTCGAACGGTTAAGGTGGACCCCATTTCGGTGAAGCCCCTACAGAGGTCGTTATGCTCGGGTTTGTGTGGAAATTGATTTAAATAAGCCTTTAATGCCCTCAATTACTGTCTTTGATGAACCCCAACTAGTGGAGTATGAAGGATTGCATTTACTATGCTTCTCTTGTGGTAAGTATGGCCACCGAAATGAGCTATGTGCTGAGCAAAACAAACCTCCTTCCCAGTCGGACCCACCCATGGCACCCACACCGGACAGACCGTATGGCCCTTGGATGTTGCCGAAGAATCCTTGGAGAAAAAATGCTGCTAGAACGCCGAAGCGGCGGGTGACTCGAGTTCCATCCCCCCCCTCTCAAATTCAGTCGGTGCCCTAGGTGACAGTGGGCCAGGGGAAGAGGCAGAACAAGATAGAGTCCATGTACAACCCTCTAAATTTGATAGGCCCGCAAGAAACCATAATGTGGGCCCGTTAAATTCAAGATTTACGGCCCTTGCGGATCTTGACTCGGAGGAGTCTAGTTTGGCGGAGACGGTAGCCCAGCTGAAAAAACAAATTTCGTAACTAACAGGTCCACTTGGTAATGTTACACCAGGAGCAGCCCACGTTAGGGGTGAAACTAACAGAGGAGGCAAAAGCGGACCAGCACTTCGCGGGCCGGCCCAAAAAATTCCGACGTTAGCTCCATGGTCTTCCAATGGAGTTGAGTCTCAAAAGATTGATAAAGGGAAAGCTCCCATGCATGGGAATGACCAAGCCGGAGACAATCACGGGAGGGGCACTAAAAACAGATGGAATAAAGGGAGACCGAAAGGTGATACCATGGCAGTGGATAATGTCGGGTTAGTTCCTACTCAACTTTTGATTAAGGGTGTTACTCCGGTTTTGGAGGGGAGCGCGGGGTCATCCCAAGCTCCGTCATGATCTTCCTGAATATCCCGACTTGGAACCGTAGGGGGGCCAGTTCCAAGAGCTTTCTTCGTCACCTCCGAGAGTTGTTAAGGACAAACAAACCCGACATTCTCATACTTATGGAGACTAGATGTTCTAGTGCTATGGTGGATGAGATCTACCGTATCTCACATTTTAACTCTTCAATTGTGTCCGAGGCTTGCGGTTTCTCTGGAGGCATATGGATTCCGTGGGACGGGGATTTGCTAAGCATAGATTCATTGGCTATATATGATAAGGTGGCCACTGTTCTGGTTCGGTAGGCGGCGAATTTGGTGTGGGTTTTGTCGGCTGTGTATGCATCGCCTAACGCCTATATCCGCGAGTCGCTTTGGGATTATCTTGTTCTGTTGGGGCAGTGTGTTGGTTTACCATGGCTTTTGTTGGGGGACTTTAACCAAATCCTTTTGGCATCGGAGAAGAAGGGTGGTGGATTAGTGAATGTTAGAAATATGTTAAGTTTCAAAAATGTGTTGTCTCAATGCTCTCTCTTTGATCCGGGGTTTTCTGGTGTGCTCTTTACATGGAGCAACATGCGGGTTGGGCTTGCTAATATTAAATAGCGATTGGATTGAGGGTTGTGTAATAGGAGCTTCATATCGGCATTTCCGCGATTGATATTATTACATCCGCCTCGCACCGGGTCGGATCACCACCCAATACCCCCCTCCGGGAATCGAAACCGGCCAAGCATGGAAAGTGTGGGTCGCCCATTCAAGTTGCTTACAGCTTGGTTCACTCACCCGAGGTTTGAAGAAGTGGTGAAATCAGTGTGGCAGAATGAGGGGTCTACTGTTTCGAAATTGCACACTTTCAGACAGGAACTGGTGCGGTGGAACAGGTACTACTTTGGTAACATTTTAAATAGAAAGCAACGGTGTAGGGCTCGACTAGGAGGTATTCAAAAAGTAGGGGTGACTAGGGACTCGGAGTTTTTGAATAAACTTGAAAATGATTTGTTGATGGAACTGGATACCATTTTGGAACAGGAGGAATTGTTTTGGCGTCGGAAATCTAGGGTGTCATGGCTGCAAGCTGGGGAGCGGAACACAAGGTTCTTTCATACATCGGTTCCGGTCCGGCGGCGAAAGAACCACATTAGCAGGCTTATGGATGATACCGGGGCTTGGTGCGAGGATGCTGGTCAGTTGAAGGACATGACAGTCCGCTTTTATGCTCGTTTGTATACATATGAACCAACTATGTCTTGTAATCTCGAAGATTGGTCATTTCCGTCGGTTTCTCATAGTGATGGGAGATGGTTGAACAAGCCTGTTGCTCCCGCTGAAATTAAAGTTGCACTCTTTCGGATGTCAGCAGACAAAGCCCCCGGGCCGGATGGGTTTCCTGTGGCTTTCTTTCGGAAATCTTGGTATATAGTGGAGCAACTGTAGTAAGCTTATTGCTTGGATATCTTTAATACGGGTACCATTCCGGAGTGTCTTAATGAGTCCATTATTTGCCTAATACCGAAGTGCTCTGCTCCTAATAGCTTGAATCGGTTTCGTCCGATTTCTTTATGCAACGTGTTAGTGAAAGCGGTATCTAAAGTCCTTGCGAACCGGCTGAAACCAATGATGGATAAACTCACGGGCAAGTACCAATCTAGCTTTATCCCGGGACGTTTGACATCGGATAATATCACGGTGGCTTAAGAATCGGTACACTCACTGTCTAAAAGGAAAGGGGTAAATGGTGGTTTTATCTTGAAGGTAGACTTGGAAAAGGCTTATGATAGAGTGGAGTGGAGTTTCTTGAAGGAAGTAATGAAATTCTCTGGGTTTGATTATGGATTATGGATTGTATAGTGTCGACATCACTTTCTTTATGTTGGAATGGGGAGACACTTCCGACTTTCCACCCGTCTAGAGGCTTACGACAGGGAGATCCATTGTCGCCCTATCTCTTCGTCTTATGCATGTAAGTTTTAGGTCAAACTATCTCAAAGGCTGTTGAGGACAAACAGTGGAGACCAATGAAGCTTTCTAGGCAGGGACCGTTTGTCTCACATGTGATGTTTGCGAATGATTTACTATTGTTTGGTGAGGCCTCATTCTCACAGGCTCGGATAATGGAGCATACTCTAGCACATTTCGGTGGCATCTCGGGTCAAAGAGTGAACAGGAGCAAGTCCAGAATCTGGTTCTCCCCGAATACGCCGAGCTACTTGAGGAACTCTATTTGTTCCGAGTTTCAGATTACAGCCACCTCAGACTTGGGCGTATATCTTGGAGTTCCTCTTATTCATGGCAGGAAAAGAAAACAACACTTCTCTTATTTGGTAGAAAAGGCGGACCGCAGATTAGCCGGGTGGAAAGTGAAAGCGTTGTCCAAGGCAGCCCGCACAGTTTTGCTGAGCTCAATTCTCATAAGCTTGCCAGTATACACAATGCAGACAGTGATGGTCCCAAAGGCGGTTGTTGGTCAATTGGAGCGCTTGTGTAGCCGGTTTTTCTGGGGGGATGAGGACGGTTCCAGAAAACATCATACAATAGCATGGGAGAAGATCCGCCAACCAAAACAACTCGGAGGTTTGGGGTTACCCAGGCTAACTAACATGAACATGATACTTCTAGTCAAACTCCTGTGGCGACTGCTAAGACATCCGACTGAGTTAAGTAGTTGTATTCTGCGGGACAAGTACGGGGGATGGCCGAAATTGGTTAGTGGGAGGAAAGTTTCAGGGGCCTCACATTTATGGCGAGCTCTAGAAACAATCACCTCGTTATTTCAAGAAGGTCTAAAGTGGACAATCGGGAATGGAAAATGTATGTTGCTTTGGTTAGATAAATGGATCGGAGAGCAGCCCGCTGACTGAATGACTGACCACGACAGTGCCAGAGCACTTAATTACGATGACGGTTGCTGATGTTTGGAACCGGGATACGGGTTGGGACGTGTCATTCTTATCTCTTTACCTTCCATTGGACATGGTTTGTGTAATTCAGAATATGTCTCGTTCTTTAGACCATAACGTGTTGGATGCTCCTATATGGTCCCTTTCTGCTTCCGGCGTCTTCTCTAGTAAGTCAGTAAGGGAGAGATTACAGCCAGCCGGGGCACGGAGAGTCCAGATTCCATGGAAAAGCATTTGGAGGTTCAAAGGTCCTGCTCGGGCTTCCTTTACAATCTGGGCTGCCCTCATGTGGAAACGAGGTATATTGGAGTCTGCACAGTGCGTTTGGTGCAACTACGCTGAGCAATCTAGCCTTCATCTACCGAGAGACTGCAAGCTAGCCAATACAGTTTGGCGAATTCTTCTTCTTGCGGACATGCAGACTAGTTTCTTTGCCGAATCCGACGTTGTTCGTTGGTGTTGCCGAAATTTGCGGAAGACACCGAGTAATTCAAGGATGCCCCCGAGTTGGGATTATATGTTTCGTCAAACAGTCCATTCTATTTGGACTAACCACACTACTGGTCTACACAGTGATAAATTCTTTTTGGATAATCCTTATGTCTTAGCTGAAAGAAGCCTTATGTGTGTGTTAGAGGTTCTTTCAGCCTGGAATAGGGATATTGTGTAATTTTCTTTGTTCTCATTCATCTATTTATTATAGAAAGTCCGGTTTTGACCAAAAAAAAAAAAAAATACATACATACTACTCATACCTATCACAATAGGACAAAAAATAGACAATTATTTTTATTCCGAAAGAGAATGGAAAAAGGCAATAATACAAAGAGAAAAAGCCCATACTTCTTCAAATCTCTGATAAGGTACAGTATTGATTAGAAAGTAGCCTTCCGGAGGGTGCATTAAAATGACCAATTTCAGTACGACAGGCTCCTAGGCATTTTAAAGACAGAATGGGGGTAAACAAAGAAAATGTAGCCCCATTACAAATACTACAACTCACAATCTCGAAAATGCTTCACAAAATGCATATTTCTGAATATACTAATCTAGAAAAGTTACATCCATCAGTATATATATGTCAAGGATTACACTAAAGATGATAAACTCCTAAATAAAAATTGACAAGGGTCATACAAGTTAATACCACCGTGGATATCCTCCTCGGCCCCTACCGCCAAAATTATTTCCTCTGCCCCAACTGTAGGGGTCCTGCTGGTATCCACGCTGGTAACCACGTCCACTTACATACCCACCATAACCTGGCTGCATTCTTTGCTGAAAATAACCAAATATCCAAAACAAACAAACGAATCATCAGTACCTTATAACCATTTGAAAATTCTGTAACAACACAGTAGATAGAATTTAAGTATAGTATTTGTAACCTCATAGTCATGCCTCATCCTCTGAGGCATGCGGTTCTGTACATTCCTCAAACCCTGAGCAGTTGAATTGCAAGAAATTGTATCAAAGAAATCATCCTTCTTATATGCAGGCTGAACCTAAAATTACCAGGAATAGATTATATTCACATTATTACATGCCAAATGTTCATTTGGAAAGCTAAATCCAGATATGGGGGAAAAATATCAAAAGTTTAAATGCCAAACAAGATCATCTTAACTCACTTTTGGATCAGCCTCTGCAACAAAGCCACCATCCTCTTCTTTCCCTAGGTTTTCAACACTAGTTTTATTCTCAATCCTCTCCATGTTATCCTTTTGCTTTGCTTTTCCAAGATAACCCCACACCTCATCCTTCTTAAATTTCTCATTCATAGCATCAAAATCAAATTCTTCAGTATACTGAAAATGATATAACAAGAAACAAAATAGTGAGAAACCCCGTTCAAGTATCGAGTACTACAATAATTGAGATATTGAAACAAAATAAAACAGGATCTTTCTTCATTGCGCGATCATTTCCTTTCTGAATAACTAAAGCCAAAAGAACTATGATAATGAACCAGGTAAAGATGAACACTAAGGAGATAGATCTTGAAATCAACAAAACGTAACCAAAAGTCTAGTATCCTTAAAACATAAGGTTCAAAACAGGGCAACCTATTTTGATTCTGACATAATCATTAATGGCATTCAAAAATCACAGTGATCAAAACCAAAAAAAGGGAAAAAAAGAGGGGGGTGGGGTGACCATGTAAATTATTTTAGTAGTAAAAAAGAAATGAAAGGCATCTTCCTTCACGATTAGCTAAAGCAGCACATACTTGCTGATATAATTGCTCCCACAACTGTTAAGACATTATTGAGATAAGCAAATTGCTAAAAAGAACCTAAAAATAAGCACAAAAAGATATACAAAAATATTCATCTGAGGAAAGAAGTATAAGATATTACACAAGGATGAAACTGTTGTTAACTGATAAATCTATAATAGACAAAACACTGGAATTTCAATTCATCCAGTCAAATGCAAAAAAGAAAGCAAAAATAAATAAATAAAATAGAAATAGAGGTATCTACATCTTTTTTTCTTTGGAAAAATCAAATTTGAAGATACTAGACTACTAACTTCACCCTATGGTTCAAGCTTAGTATTAAGTCAGAATTCCAAATAAAAGGACAAAGCAGGCTAATAATTAACCCTCCAATATTCTATTCCAAATTAATTGCAGCAGCATGTCAGGAGATTCAAGTTTTAGCAATTTGTTTTTTTTTTAGTGAATAGGAATGTTAGTTCCATGCTCCCACCTAAGTCCAAAACTCCAAAATAAAAAAAAAAAATTAAAAAAAATTACTCAAGACTGAAAACTTGAATAATGCTCCAACACACATATGTGGATCTTAACCAATAACTTACAAGCTCCTTGTATTTAACCAAATTGATGTTTACTGGCAAAACTTGGCTTGATTAGCTAATACAAGCAACACTAATATTTAGTTGAAAGTTGTACATAGCCTAAAAGGATTCAAGACATAAACCTTACAAAAATTAATAAATAAGCACAACAAGAAGCTAATTCTAATAGGATAGCTTTCAAATAAAGAATACTAAAAGAAATAAATAGCTCGTGCACCTTATGAAAGAGTAGCAAATAGCAATTTTTCAGTACCTGCTGCGCTGGTGGCTGTGGTGGCAATGATAGCGCTTGGGCAGCTGCAGTTGCATTCAGGTACAAAGAACTTGAGGATGCTGAATTTAGAAGACCCAAGTCCCTATGATCTGGGTATAAGTTTTGTTCAGGAGAAATTCCAGATGGTCTGGGTTGTGACACCTGGTCTGGGGTCAGCACTGATTGTGATTGTCTCAGGAAGGACCCAGGTCCAGAATCCACCAATGACGATGCAGAATATGATAAGGAATGAGCAGATTGCATTTTCATAGGACCAGTAAACATGCTAACATTTTCTGGAGTTTCACTCCTGATACCATTTTGACCCAATAAATGTAATGATGGCATACTTAATTGATTAGGAACACTAGCAGGATAGGACAACAAAGGTGACTTTATAGTTGATGAGAATGCATTTGCTGCGTTCGTAGAAAATTGCTCAAGAGTAAGAGTTGGAATAAGGCTTGGATTTACAGAGTTTGAAGTGGCAACAGATGGCACTGGAGCTAGCGAATTTGATGAACTTGATAATGCAATATTTGTTGGTGCTTGGACAAAAGGTACCTCTGGAACATTTGGCAAGGTGGGAAAAGAAGTGGTTGTAGATGGAATGGGTTGTCTACCATAAGCATGATCATCTGTTGCTGTATTATACCCTGACCATGGACTTGACATTGCATGAGATGAGTACATGGTTTCCTGAGCAGTCTGAGAAGGACCAAGTGCCCTAGCCTGAGCTCCAGATTGATGTGATGGCACTACATTAGGATAAGACCTCATGTTCAGTGTTGAAGCTTCCATGTAAGGACTGGATTCAATCAATGTTCCAGCACTAGGAGCAGAAGATTTTGGTAAACTCGAAGGTTCAGAAGCAGATTGCGACTACATAAGAGGGAAAAAATTACATATAAAAATAATACCAATGACTGACAAAATCACAGTTCTTTCAATTTCATCCTAAGGAAATAATTGCTAAATTTACATTGATGACAAGTTGAAGTACCTGGATAATTGCTGGGTCATTGTGTATAGACTCCTCTACTTGAGAAGGTGAACTGGACTTCACTTGCAAGTCCTGAAATCGGAAGGGAAGACATTGATTATATGGAATACACTTTTAAGACATTCAAATCCCTAACCACAAGAAAAAACCTAGATATTGCAATTAGCATGTAGAGATGTCACTTTGCCACAAAAGTCATAAAACTATTAAAAATGATCAAATTCAGTGTTCCAAGGTAAAAACAATATGAGCATCAGCACTGCAGCCATTTAGTTTTAAAACCGATTAACAAGCCATTCATGACATGATTTTTCTTTCCCCTTTTCTAAGTATTTTTTAGTTGATCAATATGCAGCAAAACCTATAATAGAGAAATACATCACAAAGACATAAAGGTACTTCTTCCAAACATGCACTTAAATTTACTAAGCAAAGAGGATGTCTTCAATTCTACACAGTTTGATGACTCAATTGGAAGGGCAACCAAGTCTGCCACCAAAAGATATAAAACAAAATGAAGGTGAACTTAAATTACATTTAGTTAAGAGCCTAACTAAGATGTTTCAGTCACTAGACACATTTGTTAGGAGATTTGCAAAATTTTAGTTATTTGAAGGATTAGAAATAACCAACTTATCAACATTATTAGAAAAATAAATGAGTCCATAAACAATTTCAGTGTAAACCTGATTGTCAAGTCCACAATTCCCAACTAATGAAACAGAATAAGATGTGATAATAATATAATCATCATTCATTAAAATCAAAATAAATAAAGAAATAAATGGAAAGAAAATTTTAATCGTCACAAAAATATATACAGGATTTGTCACCGACTTTTTAGTTCTGGAACTTTATTGACCTTGGATTAATAGTCCTTTTGGCCAGATTTGGCCCTATCTAAAATCAAAATTTGGTGATAAAGACTATTATTCAAAAATACTTCAGGAATGTTAAAAGTCTTAAATAACTATTAGGGACCTCAATGGTTGTTCCAAAAATTTCAATGACTAAAAACGCATTTTTCCTAAAAATAAAGAATACCCATTAAACAAATTCAAGCTCTTTAAACAGCACAATTCAGTAGATAAAAAGATAAAGATCCTGCCTAGAACCCTTATTAGCTGGTGGTGCATATCCTCTTACAGAAAAAGAACAAGGAGAAAATCAAAATAGAAGTAATTAATCAAGAAAACAAAATTTAAGCGGATAAACATGAAGTAAAAAAAACTTGCATATTGCTTCCCTGAAATATATATATATAATACATAAAATAAAAAAGTCATTAACACCTCAAAGCAATATGATACATTTACATGACCAACCAGTTAATTTTTACAGTATTGTTCTAATTATACGAACTTCATTTAGGAAAATTCATAAATTTAATGAATGATAGTAAATATAGAAGCTCTAAGATATCAAATTAAGATGGGAAAGAGCAAAAGATAAAATGGCTTCTCATAACAAATAAAACATTTATTTACCTTAATATCACTTCCACGAAATAAGATGTATTCATAGACTTTGTCGCTTGCAGGAATTTGAGGTCCATCCTTCTTGCGCCCTTCAGTTCCAAATGACCTAACTGAAAAATTATAAGCAACATGATCAACAAAAAATAAAATTATGTAAAAGGGCATAGCCAGGATCGAATATTACAAATAAGCTAGAATGCTTTAACCAATAATTATCTCTTAATGACAGAATGTTCCTAAACATTTTAACAAGAATAAAACAAGGAAAAGACATAAACAATACAAAATAAAAGCCACTTCTTATCAACTTATGTCATTTGATAGAAAGTGATGCGATGTATGTAGCATTCATATACAAGTAACTTTCTTGAAGATTCCTAATTCTCTTTCTTCTAATTCAACTTTTTACTCTCTCTCTCTCTCTTTTCATTATTTACATTGTATTGTCATATCTGTAACTAATAACCTGAAAATGAAAGTCGTCAAAAGAAGCCAACAAACCAGTTGGAAGAATAGATGAGCACTGAATAGCAAGCAAGGAATACAAGATCAGTGCATCATTGTTATATCAATCAATAATATGAATAAATATAACTTTCGAATTTTTCTTTTCTTTTCTTGTCTTTTATTTTAAACTGAGCTTAAAAACATAAGTTATTAACATACAAAGCCAAAAAAAGCTATCACAATCACCTTGCAGCATTTTAAGTTTAATGCTAAAGGTCTGTTTATGTATAGTATAATTTTTTCAAAGATGTCAGGAAGATTAATCGTTTCAACTTCAATGAAAGCTAAGGGCAAGCAACTATAGTCTGGCACCATCAGGTCAAAGAACCGTCATTGGCATAAGGGCAAGAACATGTAATAAGTTCAAATACTTAAGGAAAGCACTTTTAAGGGACTTCAACAAGACATAATACTGCCAATGGAAATGCTCACTAAATTAGGGGCTCCACTCCCCCAAGCCTTCTACTGATTAAGAAAATAAGTAACTATGCACAAATAGAAGGCCAAAGAATAGTACAAAATGGAATATTTACCTAACAACCATAAGCTCTGGATAAAAATAGCAATTAATAACTACTAAATTCGATTTATTCAGTTCAAAAACTTAGGAAGGTATCACTAACGGATTAATCACATATTAAAGAAAATAAAAGCACGGAAAAATAAGAGAAGGAAGCAACTCATGAATAGTTACTATAACATCTTAATTGCAACCTTTTTTTTTTTTTTCCAACAAGAATGAAATAGAAGACTAAAAATGCAACCCAGAAATATATGTTCATTCATCATATCTGAATACTTTAGAAAAAATAATTTTAAAAACTCTTGTAGAAAAAATTTATGCACAACTCCCTTTTCTGATTGGAAAGTTCAGCAATATGTTAGAACAAACATTGTAAAACTTTCAACTCTATATCCCCTTAACCCATTTAAGTTAATAGCCCAGAATTTCTAAACTTCCATCTGATTCATTCTGTACATTGACCCAAATAGCAGATATACTAGCAAAAGATAAGCACCTAAACAGTCATGTAAATGAAAAGTCGCTACAGCATTTTGAACAGACACAGAACAAATTTACCGAATTATAGAGATATCTAACAAGAAAACATTCAAATCTTGTACGTACATGACAAAGGCTAATTAGTACATGTATCTTTATCCATATTGCCTCAAAAGATTAATTCAAAGAAAAATTTCCTTACATAATCTTCACAATCAACTATATCCATACAAAAATATGTACATCAATACTATTTTACCACTAGATATACCAGAAAATTCGCTCCTAATTAATCTTTTCCATTCTAACAAGATCGTTAATCAATACAAGCTTCCAGTCTATTTTCTCATGATAAACCTTTTTGTAGCCTTTCAAGACATTCACCCACTAAAACTACTTGTACTGATTTTACTTCATTTTATTACAAAACTTTTTATGTAAAAAAAGTTTGGGCAGAGAATCCCCAAGTTTGCAAACTTGCTTCTTCTAGTACAATGTTCAGTGAATCAGGTTTTCAATGAGAACATTCTACTGCAATTGTATATTAAACTCGTTTCTTTTCCATAATCAAATTTTTTACATTCCTTTTTATTTTCTCGAGCAAGCACAGGCACTCAAAGAATATTTACAGTATCAAGTTTAAAATTTTTTAAAAATAATAATAATAATAATCTCTGAGAAAAGAATACTCAAAATTATCAAACAAAAAAAAATAAAATTAAAATAAAAATTAAAATATCACAGAACACATATTAACACGAATACAATACAAGTCTCACAGAAATACAATCAACACTCGAGTAAAATACGGAATGAACCAAATAATACTATACCGTTCTTCAAGCCGAGAGTTGAGTCCTGAGGATTAAGGTGGTATAAGACGCCTTCATAACGAATCTCGTACTTCGACGTCAGACTTATAATGCTTCCGATGTAGGAATCCCCTGCCGACGACGATGATGACGGCGAAGACATCTGCGCTTTGCTGTCGGCAGATTCATTCGCCATTGAAATTACAACAGCTAATCCAATAAAAAAACGCAAAAAAAAGATTGCAAATTTAGGAGAACAGCAAGTAATACTTTTTCTGTTAATATAAGGAGAACGAGAAATTAAACAATTTTTTCTTCTTCTTTGGAATTTTTCGAAGGGTCTGTATTGACGTTTGTAGGTAGTGGGGAAAAGAAAGTGATACTAATAGGCGGACTAATGTAAGCTAGCTCGGTTTTTATTTTGCACCGAAAGCCCATCATTTGGATCTTTTTGTTTCTTTGTGGAAAAAATAGCATATATTAGCAATTATGCACCTAATCAATTTTGTTTAGCTTTATTCATCCCTAAACTTCTTATAATCTATTTTTTTTTATATTTATATATATATATATTTCGACTATTCAAATAAAAATAGTTTAAAAAAGTAACAAAAATAACCTATTCAGCATTTCATAAAATTTTAGTGATGAATAAAATCAATATATCAATTAAAGAGTTTTTCTATTTTTTTACCTAAGTAAAGTCATGGAATCAAACTCATCTTCACGGAGACGTTGTCATTTAAAATTAGAGGAAGAATTTATCTTTCACAAGGATCTAACCTAGTTTCAAGAATTAATTTAAATATAAACATGGTTTAAATGCGTTACTCATATTCAAACTCATTTAGAACGCATTTATATTAAAAGAAATATATATATATATATAAATTAGTCACGCATAAACTAGGAACACTTAATTACGATATAAGGAATAAACTATTAAAACATAAGGGAATATATTACTATTTTTATTTTATTTATTAAAAAAAAAAAAAAAAAAAAAAAGAAGAAGAAGAAGAAGAAGAAGAATTGTCGAAGACAAATGAAGCAAATTTTCGAATCCTAAAAATCGTTAATTTTAACACTAAGATGTGAAAGAACAATAAAAATTTTAAGATTAAAAAATAAAATATATATATTTATCAAAAAAAATTCAAAAAAAAAAAAATCAAATTACTAAAGAAAAAGATGAAGTCTTGAACCCCTTAAATGCAAATTATCAGAAAATTGATTGGAGTATTAGAGATTATATCAAACAAAATTTAATCAATAAAATTTATTTTGTCACAAATATTTTCCATTATTATTATTATTATTTATTTTTATACATATTTGAACAAATTTTAAAACATAACTTACGACATCATTTTTATAACTAATATCTTTTCTTCAAATTAATTTCAAACCTTATTACTTACATTAATAACAACAATGTCAAATTTTAGTATTGTCAAAGAAGCAACTTTTGAGCATATTATTATAATCCAAGACTGATGTTGTAGTCTGACCAAACTATTCTTTATTCCCTTTGATTTTGTTCTTTATCCATTCATCATTCTCCCGTAGTTCTATTTTTAAGGTTTTCTTTATTAGAATCTTACTTGGATTCTAATATTAGATAATTAAATTAGATTAACAAAATTATAAGTTAAACCAACCAATATGCTTTTCATCTTTCATCCTGTAGGTACTGATGAAGATTTTATATAATTAATTTACATTTTTAATATTAATTTCAAATTATACCCTTAATTGTTTAACATGTGCAGTAGCTTGGCTTTGGATTCAAGGCCTAGAAACATCACTTATCAATTTTTCAAGAAGTAGAACATGTTAAAAATGAAATTTTTACTACAAGCAAACCTGGGAGATTCCCATACATCTTTTACCAAAATTCTTGCAAACAGAAGATTCATTGTAATCATAGGTATTTACAAATAGACATGATATCATAAGGGACCATGTCTTTTCTTTCAAATGTTGACCAGCATTTGCAAT
The DNA here is from genome assembly GCA_025388415.1 of Cynanchum wilfordii. Lineage (NCBI taxonomy): Eukaryota > Viridiplantae > Streptophyta > Magnoliopsida > Gentianales > Apocynaceae > Cynanchum > Cynanchum wilfordii. The sequence continues at coordinate 189,380 of JAHSUH010000667.1, read as the reverse complement.
TTGCAGTAGAGAACCTTCAGCCTTCAGCTTGCATTTTCATCTTCAGGTTTACAAACACATGATCTATATCTATCTAGGCTGCACTGAGGCAATTCTCCCACGTCCCGTACTTGGAGCTGAAGGTTCCACCGCCACTCTGTTGTGCATACTCCAAAATAACTGCACGGGCACACATATCCCACGTCTTTGCTATCTCTTCAAGTGACATAGGTTGTGAAAGACTTTTGAGAGAGATGTTGAACCTTGACTTCGCTTTAATAGATAGATCTTCGTATTCTTTGCTGCATTTTACAACAAGATTCTAAACATGTACTTGTATACAATCATATATAGAAAATAGTGCAAGTTTTCTAGACCAGTACCTGACTTCAATTCGAAACTTGTCCAAAATTATAGGAGAGCAATTTGGATAATTGGTGGGAATAAGTAATCTTAAAGGTTGAATAGGTGACTGCAAGCAAATGGATCAGAAAATGAATTAATTTATCACAACCAGAAAAGCCAATGAGATCAGAAAAGACAACAAAATCTCACCATCAAAGCTGAAGCAAATGGTGATTTCAGATTTGGACTTAGGGCCATAGCTTTGAAAGAACATTTTACTATCGTTCCTTCTCCACCTTCAGCAGTTGGATCAACATTTTCATCACAAACATCAACCACGCTATCAATAAGTCGACGATTTATCTCATGTATTTCTTCCAGAAGGGCGTGATTAATCTGCATTAGTTTAAAGTTTGTTATATCATAAGAGGAAGCTAGGGAATTTCAATTTTTTTTAAACAGAATTTCACAATTTTCCATTCCAAAATTTAGATATAAAAAGGAAAAAAGAATCGCGAGAGAGATACATTTTCTGCATTATGAACTATAAAGGATCCAGAAGCAGAAGATTACCTTATCAATCCTGGGCCTTTTAATGCTTGATGTAGCTGTAGACTCCATTTCAGATACATCTGAGCCATTCAAAAGCCTGCCACTTTCATTTATACTGGGAACAACATTGGAAGGCACTGCACTTTTTGAGCGCCTCATTGTCTTTGTTCCAGCAATTCTATCAAACATACTGACAACTGAACTGATATCACTAACAGAGGCAATCAATGCTTCACGTGATACAGACTTTACCTGGAAAGTGACAAACATGAACAACATTTATTGAATAATGAGACAAAGAGTTTAATAAAAAACAGTGTACAACGGTCACCCAATATCACACTAACCGCTTTAATTAGGCGCTCAAAAGGTTGTTGTTCTACAGCATTCAACTTGCTTGAAATGAAGGATGATGCATTTTCATGTGCAGCGTCAGGACCTGTAAATTCTTCAAGTAAAGGTGAGCCTGATGATATCTCAGGAGTGCCAATTGCAAGAGATTGTGCAGGTCCAGATACAGCAGTTGTCTGATCATGTCCAATATTTCCCATGTTGGAGAGTGATGAAATGCCAGAATTAACCTTTTCTGATTCTTCAGGCAGAGGAGATGGTGCAAAGGGAGTTGAGGGGGAGGGCATTACAACGGGTGAGTTAGCAGACTGCAAAGGTGTTCCAGTTTTGGTTATAGAACACAGCAGATTCTGCTGGTAAATTTGTGGGTAATGATGCTGGGAAACCTGTGGCGATGCTTCCTGAAGGACTTGAGGTGAAGCCATGGAAAATGGGGGCCCAGGCTTCAATTGTTGATGGTGAAATGTCGCACACTGGGCATTTGAATGATGTTGCTGGAAAACTCCAGGTTTAACACCCATCTGCTGCCTCATCTTCATGTCACTTGAATCTGTCATTTGATGAAGAGGGGACATGTGATGTCCTGGCAATTGAGCAGGCTGCTGCTGCAAAAATTGATGTTGCATCTGCCTCTGTTGCATTTGCAGCTTCAGTTGCTGGCTCTGCAATATCTTCTGTGAATTTGAAACAGTAGGGACAGAAGATAATGAATTATGCTCAAGCCCAGATAAATTGTTCTGCTGCATTTGAGAAATTTGAGATTGAGCCTGGGTCTGCTGTTGCATATGAGACTGGGGATGTAGCCCTTGTTCCAAAGAAAGGGTCTTGTGAGGCCTACGCGAATTAAGAAGGTTAACAATCTCCATCTCATAAAAGCTTAACTTATCCTTGTGGACAATTTGAATATCATTCTTGTTAAGTCGCAGAAATTGTACAAGAAGCCCCAACATAACCTTATACAACTTGAGCTTTTCAAGTTGCTCATTTTTAGTTTGTTGAGAAAGAGACTCATGCTGGAATAGAGCAGAAATTAGTCAAAAGAAATATAAATAAAGCATGTACAATAGTTGGAAAGCTAATGGTAGAAAATACAATCCAGATAAGATGTTACCTGTTGCAGTGTTGCAACGATATTCAAATATATTTCATTTATTTCAGTAAAATACATCTCCTTCATGGCTTTAATCTGCAGGTCAAAATTGGTTCAGTTTCAAGTAATGCCAGAAGAAGCATAATACAATTGGGATTCAGATTTCATGGTTGTTACAAATTCAATTTACAGAAACAAAATGATTCAATACCTTTTGATATACCTCCTCCTGCCAATCCTCACCACTTCCATTCCCTGTTTGAGCTGTAAAATCTAAAGATGCAGAAACACAAGAGTTAATTATGCAGATGATAGGCTACTAAGAAGCATTTAGCTTATAAATTGGAGTGGCAGAAAAAGCATTATGTATTTCAATTATAAGCATAATGTTCATTCATAAAAAAACAAAATGCATCAATCGTCTGCACACAACTTATGAGATGCTATAGATTCATTATTGTTACACAAGAAGAGAAAAAAGTTCAACGAGTAAAAGAACTTGCACACAATACTGAGAGAACTAGGTGCACTAGACAACAAAATAACAGAATCCTGGATGACTCTTAAGATAATACCAATAGTAAGGATAGTTAACAACTTATATATTATTGGCTAAAAAAGAATGATATAAAGGACCATATTGGTGAATTATCCTGATAATAATCATCATCATTCTAGGTCTGATGAACTCTATGGAACAATTTCTAAAGGGGTGCAGCACAAGATCACAACATATTGACAAATGACTAGAGAACAGAATTGAAAGTCCAAAGAATACATACTTGAAGATCCCTCAGGAATGGCTCTCTGTGACTGAAATAATTGTTTCAGCTGTTCAATCACATTCTGATGTTGAAGCAAAGCACCGGAGTTTTGTAGCCTTTGCTGGATGTCTCTCTGCATGGAATTCGACTGTTGCTGCAAATGTTGGAGTTGCCTATTCTGGGATTGCATCTGTGACATCATTTGTTGTTGCATTGGTTGGGTTTGCGACTGTTGTGCTTGGTTAGGTACCAAATTATGCTGCATTTTATGTTGTAGCATGTGGACACTGCTTTGCCCGCCCTGTTGTGATTGGTGCATATTTGACAGGTTATTCTGATGACCAATTAACTGCTGTTGCCGTAGCTTTGAAATATGATTCTGCTGCTGACGCAAATCAGGAATGCTGTTGGATTGACCAATCAACTGGCTCTGTGGAATATTTGCAGTATTTTGCTGCTGCTGCTGCTGCTGTTGCTGTGGTGCTGACCGTATTTGCTGCAAAATGGGCGCCTGCTGCGGCTGCCTCATAACTGACTGAGAGTATTGCTGATAAACAGGTTGAGTTCGTTGTTGCACAGGAGATTGGTGATTCTGGTGAAGGTTAGATAACGAAGTTGACCGCATCACAGACGGCTGGGAAGTCTTAATCTGTTGTTGTTGTTGTTGTTGCTTCTGGATATGAGATTGCATTAGAGACTGTTGCATATTTCCCTGCTGCATCTTTTGATTCAACATGTACTGTTGTTGAAGCAGCTTGTGATAAAGAAGCTGCGAACTTGTTGATTGCTGTTGCCTTCCTCCTGGCATCTGTCTCTGGGAATTGGCAAAAACAACATTTGAAGGAATCCCTTGTCCTATCGAGTTCCCATCTGGATTCTGAGTAACAGACCTAATATTTGGAATGTTCTGTGAGTTATTCTGTCCAACCACATTTGGCATGTTACTTACAGAATTTTGACCTCCAGCAGCAGATTGATTGTTAACCATTGAAACTGAAAGAGGTTGGTTATGAATTTCAGAACGATTCAAGATTTCAAAGACACGTAAAAAGAGAGGAAGATCACAACAAGCACCCAACCGAACTGAATATGGTGCGCGGAAATATATTTAAACAATAAAATAGGAAGAAAGAAGCCAAAATTTGGCTTGTTGCAGAAGAAATTCTCTGGGATTAAAAATAAAAGATCTATAAATTTAAGGATTGTTTCTTTTTTTCCTTTTTCTTTTTTTTTATCCTAGCTAAAAAATATCTCTACTTATAAATTAAAATCCTTTGTAAATTTTTAAATAAAATTCTAATTTAATTTCTTTTTCCTTATTTATAAAGGATTGACAAAAGTTCTTTTTCTTATTAATAGGATATATTACTATTAGCTTATAAAAAAAAAAAGGATATATTACTTACACAACCCTCACAATCACAAGCTTCTTCTCAGCCAACTCAGAACAACCACCACAAAAGGCAGTTCGAAAACAATTAGGTCTTCCTCCTGGACGGAAACCTGATTATGATAAATGTTTTGGAAAATTTAGAGGAATATTTGTGTATCAAGCGTTCTAAACAATCTATTATACTTTGCAATAATATCACAAACACGAACCTCCTGCACTTAAATTAAACCACACACTCTTGATTCTTGAAATACCCGGAAACTCCCATAGATAGCCGTAAATTCAAGAAATGTACAATCAGTTAAAGATCATCATCCTCCCAAACTTCTATATTAAATTCTAATCCCCACTTATATTTGCCAGAAAAGTTCCACATGCCTCAATTTGAAAAGTATAATAGTTTTTACAACTGCATCGATCTATTTCAAACTTTACACTGTTGGGTTGGGTAACTTGTTTTTACAAAATTTTCAAAGCTTCCGAATGTAGAAAAAATCACGTTTACAAATTATTATAAAAACGACGGAAGAACAAGGGCGATTCAAGTTGCAAATGATTACAAGTTTTTTGCAAATTGCCTTCTACTTGGAATTTATTCACATAAGTTAACAATCAAAGAGCTAAACAGCTAGCCTATTCTTTATTTTTCTGATTGAATCTAAACGGCAAAAGAATAGTAGAAAAATATAATTGTCTGCTATATTCACAATCTTTGCTAGAAAAAAAAAAAAAAAAAAAATTGATTTCTTTGGATAGGATTTAAGGATTATAACTTTATTCAAACTAAAAATATATATATATATTTACCTTATCTTAGTACTACAATATTAGCTAGGTAACTGACGTATTGGCAATTTAACTTTATATGTTATTTGCTAAATTTCAATAATTATATTTATCTTTAATTAAAAAATAATAATATTAATAATCATAAATGATGTTCCAGTTTGGTAGAAGTTTAGCAAAGAATAGTGCAATAATTCTTTCAAATTATTTTCTTCTTTATTTTTATGAATAATTAAGTAGATTTAGTTCAAAATTTTATTTAAAAGATTTGTATTACTTTAGGTTTACTATTTTTGGTTTTAAAAATAAACATATCTACCATTTACAAGTAGAGAAAAATTTAAAAAAAAAAAATTAAGAAAGTTCAAAAGGGAAAATAAAAAATTAAAATTGAAATATATATATATATATATATATATATATATTTATATTTTTTTTTTTTTTTTTTGAAACAAAAACAAAACGTTCATTCAACGAAGTGATAGCCAATCACAGTGAAGAGTATCCATGACAGTGGGATGCGTAGATTGGAACCAAATTACATCCGAAGTTAAAGAAAAACCTATACTAGCAAGCTTGTGTGCCGCAATGTTGTTCTGTCTGGGGCAATACTCAATTTTATGTTGTTGGATCCGATGAATACAACATTTCAGTCCATCCAAAACACCACCCAACAAAGCAAGAGAGGGCTCTGGCCGATGTAGGTGATGAACCAGCTTTTGACAATCGGATTCGATGCAAATGGGTCTATTCCGATACTCTCTAATATAATGCACTCCCTTCCGTACAACCAAAATCTCAGCATGCTCGGCAGAGGTCACATTTCGTAGTGGTCCAGCTCCTGTCAATATGGTCCGACCTTCATTATCCCGTAATACAAACCCAAAACCAGATCCTGCCGAACTAAATGAAGCATCGGTATTGAGCTTCAAACAATTCTCGTCAGGTGGTCTCCAACACGACTTGGGCATTATCTCGGTCCTTGTGCTCACTGTGTCACTACGTTCTGTTCTCTGGTACACACCCAAAAACTCCAGTGTGCGATCAATCACATCCTCTGCTGGTATATGTTGTCTGGAAAAAACCCACTTGTTCCGTGCGCCCCAAATACCCCAAAGACTTATAATAAACTTACTGAGAGTTTGATACGCATCCTCCTAACTCTCCAAGATTAAACTAAACAAATGTAACCAGGAAGTAGCTTTGGAAAGGTAGCCATAGGGGGGGAAATCGGACCTTTCCCATACGCAATGAGCGTAATCACAGTGAAAAAAGACGTGTAAATCATCCTCCCCAGTGTGGCCACATCGTGCGCAGTGTGGTGAAACCTGTACATTTCTCCTGCTTAAATTTACTCCAGTTGCAAGTGAGCTATGACAAAGCTGCCAAGCAAAAACTTGGACCTTTGGGGGAACCTTACATTTCCAAATGACAGTCCAATCGGTATCCAACGAAGATGTGCTCGCCTCCAGTTCCATTAGCCTCTGTGCTCCCAGCTTATAAGCCGATGAGACGGTAAACTTTCCATGAGGAGTAAAATGCCAAACGAGCTTATCCAATCCGCCCTCATTACACAAAGGTAGATTCAGAATGAGCTCCTGGTCCCGTAAGCCAAATAGTACTCCTAGCAGATCTTTTCTCCATACACCATCTGCAATCATATCTTTTACCTTCGTCCCTTCATGGAGGAAACAAAAGGGAGTGATCGGTCGAAAACCTCCGTTCGAGGGTAGCCAAGGGTCATGAAAAACCCCGACTTGAGTGCCATCCCCTATCCTCCATCTTAGTCCCAACGAAAGAAGCTCCCTTCCATACAATATTGATCTCCAAACATATGAAGGATTTCTTCCCAACCCAAAGCACTCATGAAGTCCGATTGCGCAAAATATTTTGCCTTCAGAATTTTACTGAGTAGTGAATCTGGAGTTTGTACGATCCTCCAACCTTGCTTGGCAAGCAAAGCTTGGTTGGAAATTATGAGATTTTTGAAACCCATACCACCTCGCAACTTTGGCTTGCTCATGGTTCTCCAAGAAACCCATGACATACCATTTCTCTCACTGTTCGAACTCCATCAGAAACGCGCAATTAGGGAATGAAATTCATTACATAACCCTAGTGGCAATTTGAAAACGGACATAGCAAAACAAGGAATAGCTTGAAGAACTGATTTTATCAATATGTCCTTTCCCCCCCGAGATAGTAGCTTTTCCTTCCATCCATGGGTTTTTTTCCACATGCGTTCTTTCAAATACAAGAAAATCCCTTTCTTTGAGCGCCCTATCGGGTAGGGGAGACCAAGATATTTCCCCTCCCCATTACAAACCGGTATCCCAAAATTTCCGGAAAGAAAGCGTCTCCTGCCACCATCCACTTGTTTTGAGAAAAAAATTGCTGATTTGTGCATATTGATCCGTTGTCCAGAAACCTTCTCATATTGATCCAACACCGATAATAAGGTTTGAGCACTTTCTCGACTATCCCGCATGAAGAGCAAACAGTCATCCGCGAAAAATAGGTGGGATAAAATTGGGGCATTTCTCCCCATTTGGATACCTCGCCATTCACCATGACTCACAGCTCGATTAATTAAATTGGAAAAACCTTCCGCACAAAGGATAAAAAGATAAGGAGATAGAGGGTCCCCTTGTCTTAATCCTCTTGTCGGGTAGAATTTTTCCAAAGGCTCACCATTCACCAAAATTTGAAAACCAACAGTAGTTACACATTGCATTATCAACTCAACCATATTTAATGGAAAGTTCATCTTTTGTAGTACCCATCGCACATATGCCCATTCCACTCTATCGTATGCCTTACTCATATCAATCTTGATTGCATAGGCATCCTTATTTTTCGTCTTGACCTCCTAAATTCGGATGATGAAAGATCTCCGAGGCAATAATAATATTGTCTGTGATTAGGCGATCACAAACAAAAGCACTCTGATTGTCCCCCACAATGTTGTTCAGAAAAGGCTTGATTCTGTTGACTAAAACTTTGGAGAAAATTTTATATATGATATTGCACAAACTGATAGGTCTGTACTCAGCCATAGTAGCGGGAGTTTTGATTTTTGGGATAAGAGTGATATAGGTATCGTTCAATTCACGGATGGAATATTCTCCATTGAGGCATCTCAACAACATTGTAGTTATATTTGGGCCCACTGTACCCCACTGTGAATGATAAAATTTTGCATGAAAACCATCCGGTCCCGGAGCTTTTGTTAGATGCATAGACTTCAAAGCTGTCCAAATTTCGGCAGCAGTAAAAGGTGCCGCCATGGTTGCCTTATCCTGTGCCGATAGATGAGCAAAAGAGCAGCCAGAAAAAACCGTCTCATAGTCAGTGCAATTGGAAGCAGATGAGAAGAGGGATGAAAAAAACCCGGTCGCAACACCAATGATGTCATTTTGAGAAGTGACAAACATCCCCGATTCATTCCTGATTTTTGCAATTCTATTAGATCGTTGACGGTGGCTAGCGTGGTGATGAAAATAAGCGGTATTGCGGTCACCATGTTGAAACCAATTCGATCGAGACCTTTGTTTCCAATATAGATTTTCAGCTTCAATTAACCCTTCTAGCTTAGTGTACTGTGCCAGTATCCGATTGTGATCAGCTCCATCCTTTTCCATACGTATTAGGTTGTTCCGCACCTTTTTAATGTTTTTTGAAATATCCCCAAATCGTTTATAACTCCATGCATGTAAGGATTCTTTTAAAACCTCCAAAGAAAGAGCAACGTGACCCGGGGATGGATGAGTTGCACGATTCCAGTCCGCATCAATCAAAGCAATACAATCATCAAACTAGAGCCACCAAGGCTCCAATCTTTTTGGTTTAAAAACTCTAGTGTGCATTGGTTTCGGCAGAAGCTCAAGGCGGAGAGCGTGGTGATCTGAAGTAGCCATAGGGACTGTGGTGATCCTGCCGTTGGGGAAACTTGCACAGAAAGCTGGATTACCAAAACCCCTATCCAGCTTAGCTCGGATCGATGCATCCCCAACTCGTTTGTTCCACCAGGTGAAAGCAGTATCCACCATAGGGATTTCGGATAAAAGGAGACCATGGACAACCTCTCTAAAGGGCTGCATTTGAGATGCGGGTCGTACCCGTCTACTATCGGTTTCAGAAGCATACATAATCTCATTAAAATCACCAATCACACACCATGGGGATTGTCGATACTGCCCAATCCGCTTCAGCAATTCCCATGATTGCTGTCTATGCGACACACTCCAGTGCCCATAAAATCCCGTGAGAAAGCAGCCCTCACTCAGCATCCCATTCTCAATCTAGACATCAATATGGCCTTGAGAATAACTCACCAGTTGTACATCAAGATAGTCCCTCCATAGCATGATTAAACCTCCTCCAAACCCAACTCTATCCACCATATACCCTTTCTGGAAACCAAGTTGACACTTTAACGAAGGAAATTTTTGTTGTTGTAAATGAGTTTTGTTAGAAAAACAATCTCCGGCTTTGACATCCGAAGAAGGGCCTTTAAATCTTGAATTGCCCGGGGAGACCCTAAACCCCGGTAATTCCAGCTTATGCAAATCATTGCGATCGGTGAGGTTGCCCCGCAACCTCCGCCGTTTGGATTTTCTTCTTCTTCCGTGCAATCACCATACCTCCTGTTTGATTCTCCGTCGATGAATCCGTGGTTGAGCGTTTCTTGGGAGCAGTACGAAGAGGGCTACCACTACCATCCGACTCTATTGGACTTCCACGAAGTGGAGAAGAAAGTACACTTGTGGTCATCATTTCCACAGATTCGACTACTGCTTGTAGCTGATCCTGGATTCCTATTTGTATTGATCTCATGCTCCTTCGCCGCTTTCAAAGGGACATCTATGGAAGCGAGTTGATCCGAATACATGTTGTCTACACCTCCCATCCACGAACCGTATGGTAGAGTTTTTACATCAATTCCTTCCGTTGGTGCTGAGGTACATGTTCGATATCTATGTCCAAGGATCCCACACACAAAGCGGAACATAGATATCCTTTCATACTTGAAAATGCCAACATGAACACTCCCATCGGGTGTACCCAAAACCCTATCCTCTCGTACCTGCATGATTGTACATGAGTCTAGGGTTTTTGACAGTTTAAGCCCAACCTCTATTGTGTAACAATAGCGGGGAAGCCCTGTTAGGAGCACCTAAAAAAACTCTTTCTCCAAACATTCTTTTGGTTGCATTATGATGTCGATTTCCTTCGGACCAAAACAAGATTGTTCTCAAAGTGCCAGGGGCCATTAGCCAGTACAAAATCCACCGTATCAATCGTGCCAAAAAATATTTTATGGAAATTTTCATCATACCTTTGTATAGAAAAAGATCCGCAGCGCCAAGATTTACCCATCGCTGCTTTGAACCCATCGAGATTGACCGTCTTGTCGCCATGAATATGAACGAAAACGCTCAGTTCATCCTCTTTCAAACCCTCTTCGATGTCGGGATCGTCTAAAACCAGACATCCCGCTCCAGTTTCATTAAAAACCACGTCACTCAATCGCTTTACAATTGACTCATCCATGCTACAATGTGTTTCCGACAAGTTGATGAACCGGAATGTTTGTGTTTGCCGCCGTAACAGCACACTAATCACACCCTCCGAGATCCCACCCTAATGACCGCTTACCGGAGAACACTCAATACTTGGTAACTCAAGACAAATTCTTGAGAGAATCCTCCCACTTTCCGGGAGAGAGCGAGAGAATCCTCCCACTTTCTGGGAGAGAGCGTCCGCGTGCTTATTATTAAAATATATATATATATATATATATATATATATATATATATATATATATATATACGTTACAAAAAAAAATAGCATATTTAGTATTTATATAAATAAGGATTTATTTTAAATTTTATATTATAAAGAAATTTGTTTTTTAAAAATAAAAAGGGGATGTAGCTCAAATGGTAGAGCGCTCGCTTTGCATGCGAGAGGCACGGGGTTCGATCCCCCGCATCTCCATTTTAAATTTTTTTACTTTTTCTTTTTTTTCCTTTGCTTCATTTTCAGAAAAAAGCCTTAAAATTTTTAATTTTTATTAAAAAAAATGACATTTTAATTCTCATACTTTTATTATTTGAACAAAAAAATTCTTTTATAAAATTCTTCTTTCATTATTATATCTATTGAAATTCTTAATTCTCATAACCATTGAGATTCTAAACCCCATTTATTTTTAACTCTCTATTAATATATATACATATATATAAAGGTTATCACTATCTTTTCATATATATATATATATATATATATATAAAATTCTATTTAAATTAATAAGAGGGTACTTAAATACCAATCTTTTTTAGAAAAGGTTTTTTTTTTTTTTTTTTTTGAGTGAAAATTTGAACTGAAAATTGTGGATAATTTTTCCAAATAATAATAATAATAATAAAAAAGTTATGTAGGTGTACAATGATAACATAATTATTTGTCAAGAAGACATAACTCAGTTATAGCAGCCTCATTTATTATCCGGTAAAGGTCATGAGTTTGAGACACACTAAAATTAGGATTTCTCAAAAAAAAAAAAAAATGATAACATAATTATTTGAATATTAGTGTATATTGATTTAATATATTGACAATATTTGACTAAATCAGTTAACTCATAATTTTTTTTTATTTTATTTTGTATTAATGTGATGTTAGAAAGTATTATCATATAACATTTTTTTTTTTTTTTTTTTTTTTTTTGTAAGGAATGAACCCAGAAGATCAATTTAGTAAAATCCAAGGTGTGGTGGTATTCATATAACACTGCCCCGAAATTAGTTCAAGTAGTGTACTGTCTAATATGGACCTGGGCATGTACATGGGAATACCATTATTCCATGGAAGAATGATTAGCAAGCATTTATAGTATCTAACCGGCGGTGTGAGCAGCAAACTTAGTGGATGGTTAGAGTGGCACACATGCTATTAATACAATACAATCGGTTACTTTCACTATACTAGCTTATGCAATAAATATGAGCAAACTTTTGGAGAAAATGGTAGCTGCATTAGAAAGAATCAACCACAACTTCTTTTGGGGAGACACGAACCAAGACCGCTCCACTCATCATGCCATTAATTGGTTAAAAAAGATCGCTATTAGTGGACTAGGATTACGACTACTTTAACTGTTTGCTAAGCTAGTATGGAAACTTACCGTTCACCTAGAGGAACGGGGTAGATAGAGGCCGGCCATTGTTGCACACCACAGAACATCATGGAAAGTTCTGCAACATGGTTATGTGGTACTAGCTAGAGAAAGGCCTTGAATGGGTTCAAATAAATATCCATTTAACATTTTTTGGGTTCAAACTGAGAGAGCTCAGTAATCAATGAATGGAAAAATGCCTTGAAGAAAAGATAGGTCAATAATTCTATCCATTATTCACTTCATTTGAACTCAAATGACACATTAATCAGATTTATGTCCTCGGCAAATGGAGTCTAAAATCTTCTTTTGTCCCCAGAACTCTTCCATTTAGTTCCACCAGTCGTTCTCCTAGAGCTTGATGATGTTGCCTTACTGCTGCTGCTCCCAAATTTCAGAGGTACAATAGGTTTCATGTATGATTGTCCCGGGAAGTTTCTTTTCTCAGCAGGAAGTGCTCGTAAATCCGGAATCCAATAAGATACAAACTCCCCATGAGGATCGTAGGTTTGAGCCTGCATTAGTGAGATGATATTTAAATCAATTGAGAGATTGGAACGATAGAAAACAGTGTTAAAGAAGCAATGTGAGATGATGTTAACAAGTTATTCAGAAATATGGGATCATTATTAGTACTTATCAATAATTATTGAAGTCGTAACACTTGTTAAGCAATGTGAGATGATATTAAGCAAGGTATCATTAGCCAAGTGGTAACACTAATTAGTACTCTGCATATCTATGTAACTTGTATTCCGGGATTTTAGACATCATTGGAATCACATCAGAAACAACTGCAAACTTATTATCTACCATAATGAATCAATGTATCAAAATAATTGCAAAAAGAGTTCAACAGACTCATAGCCTACCAAGACTAACAAAAAGATAAAAATTTGTTTGCACCCTGTAAAAAAACAAAGAATCCAAGACAAATAGACGTAACTGAGCACAAATATGTGTTGCGGAGAATCTAAGGAACTAGATGATTTTCAGTGTCAGGGTTGGCCCATGCGTCGTTGCATGGAGGAAGTGCTCCTCTAAAAGCTAGTGGTAAGAACAACTAGTCACTTCAGCAAAGGTACCCAAGAGTTTTAAAAATCCTAGCTAAGGTAGAACAGAATTACAAGAGGAAATAAAGAATCTTAATGGCTCTAATACCACGCGAAACACAAAAAATACTGAAAATTATGTGTATTCATTCTTCGAGTAGTAATTTTTATACAATATATATATATGCTAAGAAAGGAAAGGAAATATTAAACTTTAAATCAATCTTAATTAACTCTTTTTTTTTATGTAAGCAATCTTAATTAACTCCTAATCAAATCACTTAATTGCATAATTTGTATGATACAAGGCACTAAATCTACAAAACTATATAATTCAAGTTAGCATTTGTTGTAGGTCTAATTAATTAATCCAAGTACAAGATGTCTAATACTTGAGATATCTACATTACCAATATATAAAAATAAAAAAAAATGTCCGAATACTCAAAAGTACCCTAATTAGAACGAATAGCTAAAGCTAATACTCCCTCCAAACTCAAGATGAATACCGCGATTTTCATTTTGATTCACCTAAACTCTTGTCCACTTTGAAAAAAAAAAAAATATATATTGTTCCTTTCATAACTCGTGTTCATTGCTTAACTTCCCATCGAACATCCATGGTATAATGGTTGGGGATGCATTTAGTAATAGGTTAATTAAGACATGGAACTTTCTTAAACTACGGTGCTAGTTCAAACCAATAATCTATTTTTAAGATGGTGGCTTGGACTTAATAATCTATTTAACATCTACATCTACAGAGTCTTCAGAAAATAATGCATACTTAATTAGTCAAGGCATAAGTGCAAAAGTAAATCATGTAAAAGACACATGACGCAACTAAGCAACCAAAATATCTTCAAAAAAGAGGGAAAGTGGAGATTTAAAGTCATACATCTTTAAGAAAAAGAAAAAGGAGATGCAATTTTCAACTCAAAACTTTAAATCCCTTGCCCAATATGTGTTTCAGGACTTAAAATTGACATGTATTTACCAGCTCTACAAGGATATTTTAACATACCTAAGCGATTAATACACACTGTCTTATAACTAAGTTCACCAATAAAACAAATTAGTCCTTGGAAAATACCATAAGGTAACACTTAATTTCTACACAATTTATATATTTAACATCAACCATCACACTAAAGATAAATAGAAAGCTTTTTTTCATTTGAACTGATACAATAATCAACAAAAAAATATAGAGCATATGAATATTTAAGGACAACATAAATGCTCTCCAAAATGACACAATATTATTGAGTGACTATTTATATATATAATTAAATAATATCATAGCAAATTTATACTGAGATCCCATGATAAAAATTATCCAAGCTACAAAGCTCCAATAATCATTTAGAAGATATGATATTCTTCTAGCATATTTCAAAGAGATGAGAGTACACTGAACTCTTTGAGATATTATATAAAACAAAATAAATGCAACTACAATAGTTTGAAACATGTGATTTTCAATTACCTGCTTTGGAATGCTGAAATAACGGTCCTCCCTTGGATCATTTCCAACACCTATAAATAGAAGAATGAACAAGCAAAAAAATAAGTATCTATAGTTTTCAATCCACTATAAGCCTCGCTTTTCCAGAAGCTACGTGATCAAATGTGGATGTCCACAAATACTCAGATGGATGCATAGAAGAAACAGTAAAATACTGGTGGAAAATACAAAAAGAAAAAAAAAATCTCCGTGGCATGTAAATTCTTCACTAGAATAGTTTACAAGTCTAATGCAAATTGACAATTTCATCCACTTGTTTATATTAAAATTTAAAAATAATAATAATAAAAAAAAATTAGGGGCTCTTTTATCTTCATAGCTATCCTCAACTAATGTTCGACAAGAGCTAACCGACTTTGCTTCTTACCAACTTCATCAACTAATAAATTGGTTTACTATACTAAAATGCCTCCCTTATAAATAATTTCTTTAAAACCCCATAATACCAAGCTTCTTCTTCAAGTACAACATTTAGAAAATTTTATTTGACATCCATCAAATGAATCCTCCATTTCTTATGAGCAGCAAGTGAAATGATATTGTGATAGTACCAAGTCTAGCTAACAAAAACTTAATAGTAGCTTGCCTTGAAATGTAAACTCTTCCATTATGCTTGTAATTTGTTTTGTAAACCCATTTGACTTCTTATTGGCATATAGATTTGTCAAGTCCCAAGTATTATTTCTTTCAATTACATGTATTTTGTCATCCACAGCCTTTATCCAATAGTATCTTGAGATGCTTCTTCTTATTTGATAGAATCATAATTAGGGATGACAACAACCCATTTTGATTGGAGTATTCCCAATTTCTGGGAGGCAAAGGTATGGGTAAATGAAAGGACTGTTGCTATAATGTAGTCTACAAAGGACAAGGAAGTCTATAACTCTAGACACAACTGAGGTGAATATTGCACTCTCTTATATTGTTGAGATAAAAACTAAAAGACCTCTTAAAGGAAAGAAGGGAAATAGAGGTTTTACGAATACAAATGGAGAATCCAATGTTGTGGTAATCTTTTTTCCTCATTCACAGTGAGATATGGGGAACAGTCATGCATGGTGGCAACTTTCTATAAAATTCATTCATGAATCAATTCTTTATAAACATGCAGATGAAAGATAGGATGTTTGTGGTGAAGAGAGAGCTTCTTCATGTAAACAATAATGGTTATTGATAGTTCTGACAAGATTTCTTTTTTTCTTTTTTTGTTTTCTATCAAGTTAATGCTGCTAAAAGGTAAGATGTATACTTTTTTTGTAAAGGAAGTTTGTTTGTGTGCATGGTAATGGCTATGATAATTTACCCAAGCTCATTCCCTTTAAAATAATATTCTGCTAATTAAACTTTACAAGTGCATTTTCAAAAATAAAAAATAATGGAACAAACAGAATATTTGAACAATTGACTGTCATAAAAAGGGGAAAGAGAAAACTTATTTTTTCTTTTTATGTCATCCATTCTCATACTAGATAAATGATTGATCTTAATATGCTCCGCTCATTGAAACTTCAGCATTTACTGACAAAAAGGGAAAGAATTATGTAGATCAGGTTCTTTTACATGATCCCCTTACAAGTTTCAATCATTCTGTGCTTCAGATCATAATGGTTTGTTTCTTTAGCCTGTCCAACTTGACTTTTTTGTAGAGGAAATTTACGATGACAATGTTGAAATATATGATTCTAATACACTGATTATCCAAGAAATAATCAAGTACCTGCTCCGTATGTCCAATTACCATAATTGGAACATGGATCATAATCCAGAAGGCATGTCTCAAACCATTCTGCTCCCATTCGCCAGTCAATGCCCATATCACGAACAAGAAAGGAACATACAATCTACATAGATAATGGCCGTGTAAAGGTTTGAAAGTCAGGAAAAAATCATATTAGAAGTATCTAAGTTGTTCCCGGTATTCAAGTGGGGATTTTGTGCTATGAAACTGCCAGTCTACAAATTTGGGAAAATTTTCCTACATGCTACTTGTATTACCTGACGGCCTCGGTTGGACATGAAGCCTGTGGTCAACAGTTCTCTCATACTTGCATCAATGAGAGGGTACCTATATGGATATCACTGATCAATGAATCAAGTGAACTGTACTGGAAGAAATTAATCGAGATGCATTTAAATTAATTGACATATTGTTTTTTAGGAAAGGAGGAGAGAGAAGTTAGGTGGTGGAAGGTATATTAACAGACAAAGAAAATGATGTGTTTTCTTAACATAGCCAGCCATATAAACAACAGTAAGGAACTATTTACCCAGTGCAACCATCTCTCCAAGAGCCAAATAAAGTATGGTCTTGACTCCACTTAACTTCCACGTTTCGTGGTCCACCTGAAAAGTAGAAAGAAATGCAAAGAATTGAAGATTTTCATCAGAGAATATATACCTGTTATGAAGAGTATCTTGAGTCGAAGCTTGATCTTAAGAAGTTTCTTGGTGAGAACAAAAATTTAGCTAATTGCAAAACATGCCTATTGCATACCCTTTTCCTGTACCTAAAGTTCTTGCAAAAGAATCTGATTTTGGGTTATTTACAATTATGAGTCTTGGAAGTATTCACAAGTCCTCGATTTCAAGATATAATTAATTCACCTGGATGAAAAAGAGAATTTCCCTGCTTAATTGATAGGAATCTAAAGTAATCTCTCCATATCAATTCGAACAAGACCCTGAAAAACAATGTTAGCAAAACAATTATATATATAACTCTAAAAAGTAACTATGTGTAAATTTGAATTTCATGTTTTATTAAAGAAATGTAGAAGATTGAATTATAAGACATGAAATAATTATATAGTTATGCAGACAAATCTTGTAATATCATTAGGTATGGATTAAGTTTCACTGATACGCCTTGAAATAACTAATTACTTGGCATAAACTATGTATGATTGATGTGTAAGCAAAAATGAAAACAATGTAACTTAGTTATATATGCTTCCATCTTGGAGATCAATAAAGATACAGCTAGGTAGTATAACAAGAGTTGTCAGACACTAGAACCACTAACTATCAGGTATGATTTTTTATTTAACTTTACACAGACAGGTAGAAGAGTAGTAACTAGTCTCAGTTTGAAACTGAAGTTCAAGTATTTTGATACATTGAAAAGGCACACAGCTTGTTTTTCCCATTCACCACCTACTCTGCAAAATGAAGTAGCATAAACCTAGGAGAAACCAATATACCGAACATATTATTCTATCTGTTGTCACATAATTTCATAAGAGCACACAAGCAGAAACTTAGAATGACCACGTTGGGAGCAGAGATGATACCAGTATGTCGAACTATTCGAAAGGCGTTCAATTTCATATCTCTTTACCTTGTTTAGTCAAATGAAGATAAGATATCAATATTTATTGGTAAATTGATTAATAGTTCAGCTCAAGGAATAAAAGTAATTCTATACCTCCTCATAAATAAAACGAGGGGAGATGCTTCCTGATGCTAGCCAGGGTGAGAATTTGGTGGAGTAATCAGGTCCTAACATACCATTTCGAGTTTCTTTATATATCTTGAGCAAATCCTGCAAACAAATTATTGGCAGAAAGATTTAGTATATTTAAGTCGTAATATGCTGTAGGGACTTGCTTCTCTAAATCAAATCACCAAGATAAACAAGAGAGTTCTACTCTGGCATCTACATAAACTACAAATAAACTAATGCTGCCCTGTCCTAATTTCTGTTCCCCAAACTTGTTGTGATGGTTCTGGAAGCACAAAGCAAGTGTTTCCTTAGTTTTCACATATGAAGATGCCTTAACTTCAGATGTTGCAAACTGTGGGATGTTTTCTTCCTTTGAAAGAAAAATATATTTCAAAATATACTTTAATTTCACAAGGAGATATGCAGTTTTCATTCAGTTCAACATATTTTCAAGTGTCAAAAAATTTCTAGCGGAGTAAAATGCTTAAACAAAATACTAGATAGAGGGAACATAAGAATTCAAACAGTTACACTTGGATTTTGTTTATGGTAGCTCTTACTGAAGTATTTAGTGGACTTCTTACCCAATCCAAATCCACTCAGGTTTCTTTCTTATCCAATTTTTCATTCACCTTTCTCCCCTAATACCTTCATCCCAAAATCTAATAAATCTGCAAATTGGTATTGCAGAGAGAGGGTCTCAACCTGTCAAGGTAATTAAGGATGTTCCTCTTGAAATATTTTTCTGCCTTTAATATTTATTGAATGCTTAAGTAGTTTAGAAAAGATCATGCACCAAGCTTTCTCTTCTTAGGACTTCAAGCTTATGCGTTTTTTATGTATTCTTTTATATTTTTTTAGTGTTACTCCTAGAATTTAAACAAATGGTTATACACTCATCTTAAACACTTAAAACACATTATATCTTATGTTCTTGATGAATAAGATATAAATAAAATCTTATAAGCAGTAGCATTTCACCATTCTTAAAAAAATTGTGACATTCAATGAACATATTTGCTTCTACATTAAATTCCATGACTAATCAAAAACATGCTTATTCACTCGAAACTGAAGTATGACAGATTTTCCAGATTCAAGAAGCTACAGTGCTGTATAAAGACAGTCCTAGAACTCAACACGATTTTTTCTCTTGAAAAAGAAGAAACCTCAACTTAATTGTAGTTAAGCAATTGTAGTATTCCTCACTATACTTACAATGTAAGCAAGGATTCTTTTACCTATTGCTGAGATATTTTCACCTTTTGTTTTTCGTTTTTTCCATTTTTGTGCCCCTCCACTATGACCTTTTATGTAGATGCTTAAAGAATGCCTCTTAGTTACATGGGAGAAAAAAGGGAAAAAAAAAAAAAAAGGGAAAGCAAAAAAGGAGCCATCATAGATCAGGATGACAAGAAATTTACTATGCTTTTCTGTCAAAGTAAATATTCCTGGAGAGAATTAACCAAGTAGAAGATCATGATCATGTAACCCCCTTTGTATGAGGAACAACATATGAATACACATGACTTCTCGCATCTCACGGATCATGAACTAATTTGGAACAGTATTGGAGGCCAAAAATGTCATTTAGTTGCAAGCTAATCATGGTTTTGTCAATGTTTAGCAACCCAAAGATACACATCCCTCGACACACCCATAGCTAACTTCTAGCAATTTTGCACTAGACATGACTTCAACATTTTCCTTTCCTTTTATTGTCTTAAAAATAACCCCATGACTATAATCACATCTATTTATATATTGCTCTTGAATATGAAGTGAATATGCTAGAAATGATATAATGTAAGTATGGCAGTCACTTATTTCAGAACTGCAAGGTTGCCCAATGAGTTGCAACAGTAATAAGAAAGAAAAAGAATAAAAGGTAGATATTAATCTCTATAAGTTTCTAACCTTCTTCCAGAAGTACTCATACACCCTACTTATTGCTGCACTTTCTCCACCCACAAATAACATTCCTTTGCATACCTGTGCCACAAAAATTTGAACCTTATGTAGAATTCACTAACAGAAGAGCTATCTGATTTTAATTTCTCTTTGTTATGAATAAATCAACCTGCCTTTGGTTGCTGAAGCCCAAGCTGACTAATATCAGGAATAGAACCCCAGTCACTAATGCTATCAGGTGGTGGTCCAAAGGTTGTTGGTATTTTTAGACAACTCCGAACTGCAGATTTGGATTCAACAGACTGTATAGTTGACAGAAACAACACAATCATCACAGAAAGGTGAGATGTCACTTCTGATGAACAAAATGGATGGAAGCTAACCTAATATAGTACCTTTCGAAATTGTGTGTAGATATCTGGCAGAGACTCACAGTTGAATGGAAGATCATCTACATGGTACATAGTACCACTCCAAACCAATTCCAATTTTATACTTGTTACAGCATTTTGTTTATTAGGTAGCTCTTTAGATGACTGCTTCTGAATTCGAAGCAAGTTTCTACTCACCCATCTCTCAATATTCAATTCCTCGCTGCATGTTTCTTTCTGAGCATACACCTACTGGATGAAAAAATAATGCTCAATCAGGAAGCACTAGCAGCAAAAAGATGCTCAAAAACTGTAAAATCAGTATTGTCACCATATTTTGTTTTCAAAAAAATAAAAAAAGAAAAAAAAGTATTTCACCGTATGGGCACCGTATTCCTTTGCAAGTGATGTTAGAATATCTTCAGGTTTTCCCTGTTTGATTAATAAGTCTAGACCATGTTTCTTTAAATTTCTCTTCAAGTCAACCAAACATTCCATGAGAAATTGAGCCCTCAAAGCTGGTGAAGAAAATTTGAGAAATTAATATCACTTATCCCAATAAGAATATCCAGAAAAGTAGTTGTATGCCCTTGAACAAGCTTAACACATAATTCTTCCATGAAAAGCTTTAATTTTCAAAGTAAATAAAAAAAGTTAATAGAAATGAACTTATTCTTCTATCCATCAACAAAATTAAAATACTATATACAAAAAGAAAAGAAAATAAAAGAAAAGAAAAGAAAAGAAAAATGGCATTATTGATCACACATTTAAAATAATGAGTTAGTACAATCCAAAATCTAAGAATATTTGAACTTTTTTAGGATTTTTCTAAGATATTCAGGTTAGGAAAAGAAAGAAGAATCCAGTTATTGCAAATGATCAGTCAAAATACAAAATTATTAATTATTCCTTATGTCTAAAACTAAGTTAAGACTGAACTTTTGATAGCAACGTGTCCATATCACATGAACAAAAGTATCAGTCAAATGCAAAAACAGTTTTTCCTCTGTCACAACGTAAAATGATTCTAAAACCTAAAAAACATTTATTTGGAAGAATTTTGTTATTCATCTTTTCTAAAATCCTATATATAGTATAAAAGTTAGTTAAAAATAAAAAAAGCTTAAGGCAATATAAATACAAAATTTAGTTAAAAATAGAATGAAAAATGCAGATATGATATTGATGGATGTTGGTTTGGGTGTCAACCCAAGTTCTACATCCGAAGATTAGGCAAGAGTTGCCTAAAATATAAGGAGTTTCACCTACTTCATTAGTATGAGCCTTTTTGAGAAAGTCTCAAAAACAAACCCGTGAGGACTTAGGCCCAAAGCGGACAATATCATACTAATACTAATGTGGAGTTAGGTGAGGTGGTGGCCCAACAAGTAATATAAGAGTCCAAGGTTAAGTGGGTTGCATGGAGAAGTCAAGCCCTCTACGAAATCCCAAAAGCCGACAATATCATATGGGAGAAACGGGCCCAACAATGGACACCCTTCCTTTTACCATTCAAGGTCCAAACTTATTTATACTGAAATTCATGATGGAAATGCCAAACAAACCTCCTGGCATACATGTGATTAAAACAAGGGCAGCGATTATGCAGAATGCAAAAGCTGTTCTTCTAAATATGTTTTAAAATGTTTTAGAATGTTTCTTCCATTGCGATCTTGTAGACATCCTTTGTGGCCTGGTAGATAGTTTTATGTAATCACACTCAAGTAAACTACAAACAGCCAAACTATATGCCAATAAGTTCCTTTGAATAGAATATCAGAAATAGCAACAAATGAGACTGGATATGAAAATTAAAGCTAATGCTGAACACTTGAAAGATTCATCATTCTCTAGTAAAATTTCATTGATGGTTCTCCAATATATTCTAATTTCATTTGTACAAACTACAAACAAAAATTTTATAACTAAAAGTCCTATTTGATAGGAGGTGGAATATCAGCAAAGTAAAATCTAAAAGTCTAAGTCTTTCTAGTTACATTTCATTTCTTTTTTTTTTTATTTTGAAACCAAGGTTCTTTTTACTTGTCACATAATATTAGAAAATCAATGTTCATTGATGTTTTTTCTCTTCATTCCCCTATAATTAATATTTTACGATTCATACTCATTAAAGAAAGTAAAGTGTCAAAAAGACAAATCAATTTTGTGTTAAGGGTGTGTTTTCTTGTATACGACAAGTGAAAAAATGGAGGGAGTAGTTACATTTCAAAGCTAATGATTTTGAAATATTTCTAAGGAAAAAAGGTAGGGAAACTAAAACAGTGATAAATTATAAGCATGTAAAAAGTGTTCTTAATTCCTAAAATCACCAATACTGTTTAAAGCTATCCTAATGAATAACAAAAGAGTTGATTTTTACTTCTAGATCAACACCTGCATCAATCTAATAATAGGTAAATTTGAATGACAAATCTATATCACTAACTGAAAACACCGAGTTATGATGTAAAAAGGAGCACAGCCTGAAACCTGGGACAATCTCTCCATCAAATTCTGTAATTGTAATCAATTTGTTGCATTTATATTTAACAGTTCAAATTGCAAAAGCATAGGAGTGCAATCTGTCAAACAGATGAAATTAAGGAGAGAATTTCCTATCTATAACTCTATTTTACAAATGTACTGCATGTTCACTCTGACAGACAAAAACATGATCAAACTTCTACACTTTTCCTGTTAGGGTACTTATTTTCTATTTGACTCTCTGAAACAAACACCCATCAATTTCCCCAAAGCAGGAATAAGGCACCAGTTATGGTCCTTTTTTTATATTATTTCTTACCACACTATCACTCAATGAATATGTAGGCACATTTATAAACAAATATGGTGAATGAAACTAGAAAAATTTTGTAAAATATTCCAAATGTATCTCTAGTTAAGCTTAACGCTTCCAAGACTGGGGTTATTCTGCCGCACTTTTAGTGTAATTGCTACCCCTTTCTTCTATATTGTCCTCTTCAGTGTCTTGATGCTGCAGAGCAGGTTCATTTGCAACTCGGACTAAAATTTAGCCTACGCATGCAACTAAAAATCAAGCACTCAAGAGGAAAACCACAAGCTCTAGTGAAACAATAAGCAGTGACTCTGACCACATGAAACGTCATAGTAGCTTTAAACAGAACAAAATTTTCTGCTGAGAGAATTCTGCCACCCGTAAAACTGTCTTTAAGTTGTTTAAAGTGAGTGGCAGAAAAATATTAATATAAGCAGCTGCCATCAAATTTTTCTCTGCGTAGTTCAAAGAATCCTCCAATGTGAAGAGATTAAATCCCCACATATCCCGCTCTTATCTTTCTTTACCCTTTTTCAGCTAAAGTATTGAGATAAGTCTCCATCTCAATCTCCTATGAAGTGCTGGAAATACATGGCCTAGAAATCAACCCTAAAGCTTGGAGACCATATGCTAAGATAATTTAGAATGTGATGATTATATAGTAAGACTTTGATTCGGAGGGCAAGCTACAAATTTTACACAACCTAGACATATACTCAATTCATCAATTTATATCTAATGAGACCTAATACATATGTAGATTTTAGATTTGTTTTGAAATAGATACCAGGCATTAAGCAGAAAGCACCCCATCACATCTATCCTACCTAAAGTTTCCAACAAAACTATAAATTTGTACAGATTCTACATTACTTACCAAGAAAATCAATCCAATTTTCAATCTAGAAGGAAATTAAGAAATCAAAGGCAAAGCAGGTATTTCCAACCAAATAATGATGAATCATAAAATGCAGGAAAGGCTAAACAAGTTAACGGGCTAAATATGAATAATACCTCCAGTTTTAGGAAAACCAAAGTAATAAGTAGTACTAAAAAGCCTCGGGTCAACACAATAAACAGGCAAAACAGCCTCAGAATCAACCCAAGCCCTGAACAAAGCCTCATTATCCAATATTCTCAAATCATTTCTGAACCAAACAATGGCAACCCCTTTTCCTTTCCTTTTGAGCAATGAAGAAGTGTATCTCTGAAAAGTTTGCTCAGTAATTCGTTCCATTTCTTGGAAACTCAATCCTGGAACTTGTTGCACTTCTTCTACTGCTTCTGCTGCTGCAGATTTTTTACCAGAATTCGAGAATTGCATTGCTATGCAGTGTATAAAATGGCTATAACGGATGATTTGAGTCGATTTGGGTGCAAAAATTACGATATTTGCGAGTAAGGAAGGTGGTATACGTAGAGAAGAAGAGATAATCATAGCTTTGCCAAACGGGTTTTGAAGTTGGGGAGTCGTTAGGCGCCAGAATGCGGGGAAATTTGGGCAGTTGGAAAGCCTACACGTAGGCTTGGTAGGTGTTCATGAATCATGGCAAATTTATGGCCACTTGGACTCAGCCATTTTGCATAGTTGGCCAATTTAATTTTATAGTTTTTATTTTTTTTTTTAGGGGTATCTCATGTCCGTCCTAGACTAATGTGTAGGAGAGATTCAAACACTCAACCTCGATTTCAAAGGTTTCATGGACATTGATAGCCTGAAGGTTTACTTCTTAAACTTGGGGTGCATGATGAACTTCTTAACAAGCTTCCTTTGTACAAGACTGTCAATACTTTACAAAAGGCGATCTTCTTCAAAACAACATGTAATTTTTAAATTTATGAGAACTACAAACTAAAATATTGCATTCATATATTAGTGACCATCGATTACTACTTATGGAGCAAAGGAGCAATATAAGGGTTCTTGATTATGATGAAAGAAGATATATGCAGTATTTTAAGGAAATATTTAGCTAGAAATGGAAAGACAACTGAGGAGTTTAAGAGGACTATTAAAGGACTAAATTGGGCTTGAAAAATAGGAAAAATTGAAAAATTGGAATTTAGTTTCTTGGAAAAGCCTTTCACAAGACAAGAGGAGACGAACACATGTTACCAAAGTGAAAGGAATTTGGTTTCTCATTCGCAAAGTCTTGAGTTCGAATCTTACTCATAGAAAGATAGGTGTAAGGAGAGTTTTCCCCAATAGGATCCAACGAAGCTCGAATTCAATTTAATTGGGCTCAAAGTAACTACTGAACACGAAAAAAATTAAAAAAAAAAAAAAAAAAAAGACGAGGAGAAACAAACTTTAAAAAATATAGGGGTCTATATCCAAGAATAATCGCAATCATAATTTTGTTCAAAGATCCTCTATATTCTTTACCTTGTATTATTTATAGTTTGTATATTGATTTGGATTCTAGTTCTGTTCTTTAAGACTTTTTAATTTAAATTAGAATCTAAATTGGATTCTAATTCTTTATTAATTTATTTCTTTGTACATAAGAGGTGAATTATATATTTTTGGGATATTATTCCTATTTTGCCCTTATAATATACCATAAGCCCTTTTATTTTTTAACCGAAACTGAAGTTACGGAATTAAGCTTTCAGTTTATAAGTTATAAAGAAGAGAAAGAAATTTTGTTTAGGGGTGTTTTATCTGAGTGAGTAGGTGTGAAACGTTTCATGTATACATTTTTTTTTTTTTTTTTTAAGCATCCAGTATCCGAATCCACACGGACCGACTAATCCGGATTCGATTTGGGATGCGCTCGCAGAGTCCAACTCGACTTGGGGTGCGCTCGCAGAGTCTAACTCTTACTCGAGGATGAGGGCCTGACCAAAAGCTTTTTAACGTAGCGCTAACCACCTCGGGGGATTCGAACCCTCGATCATCCGTTCCGAGGAGAAGCTTTAGGAGTCCGTTTATCAACTCCCCAACTTGTTGGGTTACGTTTCATGTATACACGTTTGTTATGATTTGACAGTTGTTGATGGAAAGAGGGGCATGAATTAAGTTATATTAATTTTATTCTTTCTAAGTGGATTTTGATTACAAATATTATTAAGTATTATTAAAATTTATATTTTGTTTTAGTAAGATATTTAATGAAAATCTTTTGTTCTTTATTTTAAATTAAGTTTCAAAGTTTTTTTTTTTTTTCTAAAAGTTATATATGATTTTATTAATATTTATTAAATTCATGTTTTCCCTTATAAGTAATTTTGATTTAGTTTTCTGATGTTATAGTTTTTATAAATTATCTTTTTACTATCTTTTGGATATATGTTTTATTTGTTATATTATGTATAGTATTATTGAATTAATAAATTTTAAAAGATAGCTTTTATCTTTTAATTTAAAATTAAGTTTCAAGAACTCTAGTTTTACTGATCTTCTTTACAAATTTCGTACTTTTTTTTTTGAAAGTTTGTTTTTTTTTTTAATTTATTTATTTATTTGATATTATTATGAGAATTTTCAGGTTTCTAAAAGTTTTATTATTTACTATGTTATACAAAAAGTTGATTATTTCAATTTTAATTTTCTGACTTTATGATTTGATTGAGAAATTTAAATTTTATTTGTCCATTTTAATCCTTTAGTTATTTTTATTTTATTAGTGAAATTTATGTAAGACTTCCTAAAGTAAATTAAAGTGTTGGGCGAAGTTAGTTAGAAATGAGTTGGGGAACATGTTCCAAATTATAAGTTCCGAATCCATAGAGCATGCACATGTTATAAGTTCCGACTTTCCTAGCGGGATAAACAGCTAGGATCAAATTCGATTAAAAACCAACAAATGACTATACTTGCTTGAGCCTATTGTAAAAGAATAAGTAATTGTGGATTGAGATTATGTCCCTTTTTTTTGAAAGTATACTTGAGAAGTTTTGTTTGTCAGTTCAAGTTTAATAATGGTTAAATGATTTTATCAGTCAAGTTTAAAAGTTTTATGTTATTGTTTATAATTGTTAAGTGTATTCTTATGTCAAACTGTTTTTAAAAAGGGTCAAACTACTTACTGAGCTTTATAGCTCATACCACTGCACAATGTTTTTGCAAGTGTGGATAGACTGATAAGACCATGCTATGCATTCGGATTACTATAACTAGTAGGTTGAAGTTACGAGCTATAGTTTTTTATTTGATGTAATTAGAATAATATTGATTGTAAGATATTACTCAAGTGAGTTATGTAAGTTTTTGTAATATTAGACTTCGTGTATTTTGGTTAGGGAAATTTTTGGGATACTTATTTGATATAGTATTGAGGTTTTGCATTCTTTGGGTAAAAACTTAGAGGATGTAACCGTGTTATGACTCTAGATCTACGATTTTCTAATTTTTAAATTAGGCCCGAATTTGGAGAGTGACACTTTCGGTTTGTATAAGTAATATTATATTCAGATAATTCGATGACGATAGCATGATTCGGCCAGCCACGTCAAATTTGTGTAATAGCTGGCGAATGGGGACCTTTGTATGCATGACAATAGCATGAGCCAAGAAGTATGGTTTTAACATCTGGGCTGCCATAATCAATGTGAATATATGTTTTTCGAGGATTTAATATTGTGACTCAGCTACTTGTAGCACATGACTAACATAATATACAGGTTTTAAAGTGGAGTTTCGGATAACACATAGAACAACACTAAGAGAAACGGAAGAAATGGAAATATAAATATGGAGTGTTCCGGAAGGTTGAGGAGGTACCAGTAATAGGGGAGAAGTGAGATGTTTTTTAATATCTTGGAAGGCAGCTTCACATTCGGGAGTCCATTCAAATTTTTTAGGCTTTCGAAGCAGATGATAAAATGGCAGAGATTGGAGAAAAACCGGCTTAATGCTGCTTTAAAACCACTTAAACGTTGAACTTCCTGAGAGAATTGAAGAAGAAATTGAGAGGACAAAAGAATAGCTAGGGTTTCATTATAATTGAATAATAAATTACAATAGATAAATAAGACTATATATAGGAATAATAGAAAAGATAAAAAGACAATACTACCCTTATAATTATAATAAATAATAAAACTAATATATACTCTAACATCCCCCCTCAAACTCATGATGCGGCTGCAAGGAGCATCGAGAGTTTGTCAACAAAGAAGCGAAAACGCGAAACAGTATGAGACTTTGTAAAAAAATCAGCTAACCGCATGGTGGAAGAAACGAAAGGCAATGAAATCGTTCCACGTTGTAGCGCCTGTCGAGTAATATGACAATCAATTTCAATGTGTTTAGTACGCTCATGAAAGACTGAATTACGAGCAATGTGAATAGCACTCTTGTTGTCACAATAAAGTGGAGTAGGGGTAGTAATGTGAACTCCCATATCAGCCAAAAGCCAACGCAGCCAAACAATCTCATTCGTGGTAGTAGCCATGGCACGGTACTCAGCCTCTGTGGAGGATTGAGAAACAACTTGTTGTTTCTTACTTCGCCATGAAATAAGAGAACCACCTAAGAATATGCAAAAGCCAGAGTGGACTTACGATCATGCGAATCACCGGCCCCAATCGAGATCAAGATAGGCAGAAAGATTCAAAGACGAATCGATGGAAACACAAGACCATGAGAAATAGTACCACGAAGATAGCGTAAAATACGAAGAACAAGCAGCCCAATGAACCGTAGTTGGAGATGCAACAAATTGACTGACAATATGGACATCATAAGCAATATCCGGTCGAGTAATAGTGAGGTAGATAAGGCTACCAACCAAAGTGCGGTACAAAGTAGGATCGGATAAGAGAGAACCGTCTGTAGGACTATATCGAGCATTAAGTTCCAAAGGTGTATCAACGGTCCGAGTATCATCAACCGAGCGCGATGAAGAATATCTCTATATATACTTAGACCGAGACAAAAAATAACCTTTTGAAGAAGTAGCAACCTCAATCCCCAAGAAATAACGCAAAAGACCTAAATCCTTCATGTCAAACTGATTAGCCAACTCAACCTTCGGTTTTGCAATACCAAGAACATCATCACCAGGTAATAATCATATCATCAACATAAAGTGAAAGAAGAATACGACCAGAGATGTAGACTTAACAAATAAAGCGGAATCATGAGCACTAGAGGTGAATCCAAGAGAACAAACCACAGGAGAAAATCTCTCAAACCAAGCACGAGGAGCTTGTTTAAGACCATATAATGCCTTTTTAAGTTTACAAACTTCATTTGGATTATGAGATACACCAGGAGGAGGGACCATATAAACTTCTTCCTTAAGATTCCCATTCAAAAAGGCATTTTTGACATCCATCCGAGAAATAGACCATTTATGAACAGAAGCAACGGCAATAAGAGCACGTATAGTGGCCATCTTGGCAACAAGTGCAAAAGTCTCCTCATAGTCTATACCATACGTTTGAGCGAAAACCCCTTTGCAACTAACCTTGCTTTATAACGCCTCCACCGAGCCATCCGACTTAGTTTTGATCTTATAAACCCAACGAGAACCAATAGCACTCTTACCAGGAGGAAGGGGTACCAAATCCCAAGTATTGGTACGTTTCAAAGCATCAAGTTCCTCGGTCGCCTTTCTGTGCCACTTAGGATCAAGAACAGCTTCTCTATAGGAAGTAGGCTCACAAAGATTGTGAAGAGACACTAAAAATGAAGTAAAGGATGGCGAAAAACAAGAATAAACAAAATCGGGTAATTGAGTGGACTTACGAGTACGTTGTGGATAGCGTGGTGGAGGATCTACAATCGGAGGAGGAGTAGGGACGACTACAGGAGAAGGTGAGGAGACAACATCGATGGTGGAGGAACTAAGATTAGGAGGATCATCTAAGAAAGGATCAATGCATATGAGATCGAGACTTAGAGATATGTTGGGATGACTTAGGAATAGAGAAAAAGGGAATGTGTTCAAGAAAGAAGACATGACGAGAGACATATAATTTCCGAGCAATAGGATCATAACAACGATAACCTTTTTGCCCGCGCCCATAAACAAGAAAAACACAAGCAAGCGGAGCGTGAAGACAACTTATTAATCTCAACACTAGGACGAAGAACAAAACAAGCACAACCAAACACACGTAAGGAGGAATAAGTAGGAGAATGACCATGCAATTTTTCATAAGGAGACAAACCCGATGTGTGAATAGTAGGAATTCTATTAATTAAGTGGACAGCAGTGAGAATAGCTTCACCCCAAAAAGAACTTGGGACACTAGCGATAAAAGAAGAGAGCGAGCTGTGTTCAACAATATGTCTATGTTTTCTTTTCTTACTCCATTTTGTTGTGGGGTATCAAGACAAGAGGATTGATGAATAGTACCATCGAAAAGAAGGAGCTCGAAAAAAGCTATAGACGTATATTCTCCACCCAAATCGAAGCGAAAACATTTTATCACAAGAGTATTGAGTTTTAACTAATGAGCGAAAAGATGTATAAATATGAAGAAAATCGGATCTACGTTTCATTAAATAAACCCAACAATATCTTGTATGATCATCAATAAAAGAAACATAATATTTGGAACCCCCTTTTGTGTCTACAGGAGAAGGCCCCCACACATCGAAAATGAATCAACTCAAAAGGGGCAACCGAGGAAGACACACTTCGATTAAAAGGTAAAACAGAAAACTTTGCCACTTACAACCACTACAATCGGAAATATCACAAGTTTCTAAATTGCCCAAAGATCCTTGTGAAACTAAATATTTTAGACGAGAAGCGGAAACATGACCAAGTCTAGAGTGCCACAAGTAAAAGGGAGAAGAAGAAGAATGTAAACGAAAAGAAGACAAATCAATACTCGATGCAACTACATCCGGAACACGTAACTCGTCCAAGACATATAATCCCCCTTGTCTACGACCTTTCCCTATCATCCTATGAGATTGAGGATCATGTACCTCACAAGAAGTAGATGAGAAAGAAACAGAAATAACCAGAATCACAAAGCGCTGATGAGATACAAGATTCATAGTAAGTTTTGGAACACAATAAACATCGAGAGAGATAAATGAGGAATGCATATAGAACCAACACCGCTAAGGGCATGTGAGTGCCATCGGCGGTCATAATGGAGGGTAGGGGAAGGAGATTGGGACATAGATACAAAAGATGATGAAGAAGGTGACATATGATGAGATGCACCAGAATCTAAGACCCACAAGGAAGAAAGTATATTTGTAGTATTAGCAAAATTCGGATTTAATGCAGATGAAGCAGACATCGCATAAGGTGAATCATCCTTTACAAAAGCCATTAGCAATAAATGATCCTCTAAATATCAATGCAAGTCAAGCAAAGTAAATAAAGATCCTCAAAAATCAAATTACTTCAAATTCCCAAATTGCTCGGATTCTCAAATTCTCAAATGTCTTCCCAAATTTCTCAAATCCTCAAATTGCTCGGATTCTCAAATTCTCAAATGTCTCAAACTAAGTGCAAATTCTCAAATTATTGTCTCAAACAAGTGCAAATTCGCAAATTATTCATATTCTCAAATTTCTCAAATCCCCAAATTTCTCAAATCCCCAAATTTCTCAAATTCTCAAATTGCTCAAATGTCTTCCCAAATTTCTCAAATACTCAAATCTTGTAGACAAATAGAGAATAATTTATATAAGACCGAAAAGCTATCACCCGTTTTAATCAAAATATAGAACTCCAGCAAGACAAACAATAACCAAGAAAATATAAATTAAATTGAATAAGAAAAATTCAACTTTCCTCTCAAAATTTGAGCTTCCAAACCGCACTGACTTTCCCACAAAATTTCAGCTTCTCTCTGCAATTACCTTCTCCCCCTCAATGAATTCCAAAAATAATGGAAGCCACACCAACAAATTCCACGGCGGCTCCAAAATTCAAACCAAAATTTGATTAACAAATTTCAAAACCCAATTCCCCACCAACAAATTTCAACAAAACCATCAAATATCTAACTTGGCTCTGATACCATGAGAGAATTGAAGAAGAAATTGAGAGAACAAAAGAAAAGCTAGGGTTTCATTATAATTGAATAATAAATTACAATAGATAAATAAGACTATATATATGAATAATAGAAAAGATAAAAAGACAATACTACCCTTATAATTATAATAAATAATAAAACTAATATATACTCTAACACTTCCTTCATTGTTGATGGGGATTTTAGATTTTGAATTGCAATAATTTTAGAAGGATTGACCTTAATTCCTCATTGGGAAACCATAAATCCCAAAAGTCTCCCGGAGATCTGAAATAATATCTATGGATGTTTTTGACTTAACTAAAATATAATCAATTAAGCTTCAACGTTTCGTCCGATTTGTGAAGTGAACATTCGGTTGATTGCATATTAAAAATCTACTCCAACGTTTTTTAAACCGAACGAAGTCCTTTTATAGCAAAATAAACCTTCAAAGAGTGACAAAAGAAGTTTTTTCTTCATCTTCAATGGCCATTGGAATTTGGTGATATCCTTTATGTCTTACAGTGACATCGGCCAGTT
This sequence comes from Cynanchum wilfordii, assembly GCA_025388415.1. Lineage (NCBI taxonomy): Eukaryota > Viridiplantae > Streptophyta > Magnoliopsida > Gentianales > Apocynaceae > Cynanchum > Cynanchum wilfordii. The sequence goes on along the minus strand of JAHSUH010000667.1, from coordinate 156,350 downwards.
GGTCAATGCGAGGCAACAGATATGGTTTCTTTAGAAGTGCTCGGTTTAGTGAAGTGAAATCTATACACACACGCCACTTGCCTCCTGATTTCGGGATTACGACTGGATTTTCTAACCATTGTGAAAATTGTAATCTTCGGATAGCATTTGCTTTTAGCAAATCCTGTACTTCTTTTTTGATAATTGCTTTCTTTTCTTGGGTAAAGAATCGTCTCTTTTGCATAATAGGTTTAGCATCCGAAGGTATGCCTAAACGATGTTCGACAAAGAATCGAGGGATCATTCCCAATTCTGTTGATGACCAAGCAAAAATTTGTTCAAATTCAGCAATGAGCTCGATGATCTGGTGTTGCAATCGAGTGGGTAAAGATGAACTAAGCTTTACTTTTCGGTTTGGGAATTGGGAATGCAACATTGATTTGAAATTCCGCTATGCTATCATCAGATGAAATGGATGTTTCCAAGATTTCATTCATGTCTACATGAGCATCTGGTTGTTGTTGTAGTTGGACTGAAGCATGATAGCAAGTTTGAGCTAATTGTGCATCTCCTTTAATGGACCAAGGACCTTTGGGTGTGTCAAAACGAAAGCTCGTTCCAGTATGTACAAATCTGAGCTTTCATAATATTTAGTGTTGGTCGACCCAAGATGACGTTATAGGAAGCTGGACAATCGACTACTATAAAAGTGACCATGTGAAATTGTAATGATGATGGATTTCCCCAACCCATGCGAAAAAGTAATCTTTCCGAGGGCATATGTAGTGGAACCGGAAAAATCAATTAAAGGAACATTTTCTGGAATAATATCTGAACGGATAAATACATATGTTGAAAATAAACTTTTTTTCCCCTCTCTTTTCTCTTGCTCTCTTAGTTAAGAAAAAATGAAGAAACATATGAAAAAAAATTCAGGTTTTATCTTTTACATTATTCAACTTTTTCATTATTTCGATTTATATAGTTATGTAAATTTTTTCTTTCTTATTATTGCTTTCATTCTTTTGTCTTTTGTCTTTTATATTCTCTCCGCGGCAAAATGTTTTGTTTAGCATATATATATATATATATATATATATATAATACAAATAAAATTTATTTTCAAAATTTAGTGCATTGATAACATGTCATATGCTAATTAAATATTATTATGAAACCCAATTCAATTAAAAGTAAATTTTGAATTTAATGGAAACTTGTTGGTTATTACACTCAAAGCTTACCATTGTTTGGGCAGTAATACTAGGTAAAAGAAGCTTTTTTTTTAAAAAAAAAAAAATATTAAAATATGTGTTAACGTTAATTAAACTAATAGTGTAAGTTATTTAAGTTTATCATCCTTTTAAGAAAGAATTATAATCTTCATTACACACAAGTATAAATCATCCACACTTAACAATTTGTGTATGTATAGCAAAAGAATTACCAATAATGTACAAAAGAGAGAGATTTTAATTTCTCCAAGTTTGACATCTAAAAAGAAAGATAGAAAAAAATATATAAAATACAGTGATTATGTTAACACATATCAGCAAGCTGATCTTCTGCCCCTCCCATCTCTTCGAAGAATATTTAACCATTTCTGCATGCAATTCTCATCACTTCTTGCTTCATTTCTTTCTGCCACTTACAGGTATAGCACCCCGCTATAAATCCATCACAAGTGCCATAAATCAAGTCATGCTATTTTTAGTTCGTACCCTGTCTATTATCATCTGCCTGCCTGACAAGTCTTCGGCATAAATCACCACCTACAGAATTTTATTAACTTGTCAATACGAATAGGGCAATCATATAGGTTTGATATTAAAAAAAAAACACAATACGATTTAAAGATTGAAACAGATTTGCAGCCATCCCGAGACAAGGTTCCAATTGGATGAAAACCATAAAAGGTCAGATATCATAATGAGCAACAAAACCTGAGATTCTGTTTGTGTCTCGCTGAGATTCTCATGAATGGCTGTTGTAGCATCTCCCGAAGGTTTGCAGTCATTTTCTCTATCAAACCTGAATGAAAAGGTAAAAGTATACAAGTGAGTTGGCAATGGCAATTTTATTCTTGATGACATGGAAAGAACATGTTTCTATTTTGTATCTATCAACAATGGGCAAATCTAGCAAACCAGCTCTTTGGAACATATGGATTGACTAACCAGTCCAATAAACTGATGATAAGTGACAGAGCAAGAACTGTTTAGTAAAGCATTAATTGATGATACTAGCCAAAGAAAGACGAAGGCAATAAAACTACAGATATATGCAGCGAATCGAGTGATTGCTATGCACAGTGACAAGAATTTTTATCAGGATGATAATAAATAATAATAACAAGAAGGATTGGAATAGCAAAGCTTGATAAGCACATCTAATGGAAATGCTTGACTTTGAATTCTTTAAGTGCAGAACAAAATGAATTTAGTCAACTTTGTTAGTTTATAAATGGTACTGTTGAGGGAGAAACAAACTTAAGGAAAACGTAAAAGTGTAAGAACTAATTTTAATGTGGGAAATAACATTCTGCCATCTATTTTTGAAGTAAAGAGCAAAGATGAAAATAATTTTTCTGAATTAGCAATTGAAGAGAAAAGAATAAAAAAAGCAAGCTCATGAAGATGCATAAAAGTAATTCTAGATAGGAAGAAGGAAATACAGGGAAAAACGGCATGCAATATATTTGTAAGCAGGAACATTGAGTTAAACCACTCAACTTTTTCCATGAACCTCCACAATTTCCAGAAAGAATACCATCTTCCATGAAAAAGAAAAGGTTCACTTCTTAAACTAGGAGATGCATGTGAGGAATTATATATTGAAAGCAGCTTGATGTCATCCCCACACATGAGAAAAGTCGTTCAGTGTAACAAACACCAATGAATAATTTACCTGTTTGTCCAGTGCTTGGGCAATGCAAGAGCAGACTGAGGCACCCTATGATCTTGACTAAGTATGGTAGAATCAGATGTGAATAGCTTTTCATGAATCAAGGTCTCAAACATCATAGAGATAGCCAAGTGAAAATTTATAATGAACCAATCGTAAAAATCATAAGGATACACTTTTCTCACACCTGCTTTGGTCAGGTGACTTCTGATCATGGATCTAATATCAGAAACCAGGAAAAACGTATTAGCAGTTTAAATAGCAATTTTCCTCTATATTGATGGAGAAAATAAAGAAAACAGTCTTACCTTACTAGTTTGTTCTAACAAATCCTCAATTGCAGCAGCAACATCAGGAAGTGTCAAAGAACTTTCCTTAGCATTTTCAGTTCCATTGTGTTTTGGGGGACTTACCCTATGTATACTCTCACTCAGACTCAAGTGAGAAGATGAACACCACATACTATCAGTATCCAAAGCCCTAGATCTTTTATTACAATCATTTGAATTCTTTGGATCGAGCTTTGCTGCTTTCTTCCCTCTAAAAGTGTCATTAAACTCTTCTGACTGGCTAGGAAGTTGAGATCCAACATCCCCAGACATCATCCTACAGGCTTGTGTAGGATACTGGGTAGTAGTGCAGACTCCTGCTTCTCGATCTTGAGCAGTGACTTCTTTTGGGCAAAATGGACCAGGTACAACAACTTTGTTCTGTCCAAGCATAATATATGCACTGGATGAAATATAAGAGGACAATGGATAGGAAGACATAAATACAGATTATGAAGAATACACCAGACACAGAGGAAGCACTGACCTGCTTGACACACTCATAAATCCACTCAGACGTTACTGCTTGTATTCCCCATTTACAAGCAGCGTCATATTTAGGACCACTGGAGAATTTACATAATAAATGGGTGACCTTTTTAGTTAATTTTTCAACAAATTTTACTCCAAGAATAAAGCACAAATTTCTCAGCAGCAATCTTTCTTTCTCGTCATATTGTGAGACACAAAAGATGTAACTTTTAAAGCCAGTAAAAGGAACTTGGCAAGGAAGAGGTGAATAGAGAATATGACTGTTGACATCCAGCAAGCACCCATCCTACAAAAGAAAGCCAGGTTCATTTAGTTATTCTATGAAGAACAGCTTTGGGTAGGGGGACAGAAAGCAACTGCCTACACCACCATGGATATCAGAAAGAAATTAATCAAAACTGAACAAAAAGAGAACACAAACAGTTATAACCACAAACAAGAAGTAGATTATAGTAAAACCATGGAAATTGAAATCTCATTAATCATTAATCACCATTATCCTAACTTGGGGCCTCCAAGAGAATCTGTGCAAATCAGGAGGCAGAGTTTAAAATAAAGTAGAGTGACATGACAATTTTTAGCATAGAGATATAGACATACCATAAGACAAGACCTGATCCAATGACTTGATACATATTTACTCATGGAAAATCCGATCTCAGGAGGCACCACACCGTGAGATTCAACAATAAACTGTATATTGGCTTCAACCTCATTTCCTATAAATTTTCCTCCCCCTTGATTAACCCACTCCACAATCTCAGCTCTCTGGAAGCAGAGATTCAAAAATTAGAGTTGGAGCAATAGTCAAAAGAATGAAATAAAAGAGCAATCAAAAGATAACAGTTAAAACTGTCAGAAAAAAGAAATGCAGATAGTATCTCTTAAACCCAAGCCACAAATTTTACCATTCAATTGATGTGACTAATCAATGTCTACAGGTAGATTGTTTAATGTAATTTTTTAACTGATGCTTTAGATCGCTTGAATTCTGTAAAATCATAACAACAGTTATGGATAAGCTCAAATTGTTTTCCATTAATGTGCAAAACATCACAAATAAAACTCTCATTTGACTTCCCTCAGTACAGTAAACAACAAAATTACATACTTTATTCAAGGGACTGCAATTAGCACAATTAACACTATCTGTTACCAGCCAAAAAAAAAAAAAAAAAAAGAAAAAAATACCATCTGTTACCAACTAAAGAATCTAGTAGCTGAAATATATAGTGCCCAAAAGAATATTAAGAGTTTGAAAACTACAACAAACTCATCACTATCTTACTAGGAAACTGATAAGCTCTGGAGAAAAGAATAATTGTAGCGCTAACAATTTTTTTACCATGAAAGAGGACGAAGAGCATTGAGTCTTTACATTATTAAAATTTAGCAATCAAAGAAACATAAAGATAGAAATGTTTACCTGATTTACAGGAAAGGAATCAGAAAAGCAAAACAACTTCCCCTCAAATGTCAAAGACTTCTTTTCTATCTCATGGCTGGAACTCTTCCTCATCTTTAGATCACCTTTTACATCAAAAACACAAGACCTTTGTTTTTTACCAAGGTTTCCAGGTTTTTCCAGAGAGATTTCACTATTCAAAGTAACCTCCGCTTCGTTCCTCTTCTCCAATAATGAACCACTTCCAGAATTACTTCTTAGTATATGATCATCTGATAATGTAGGTTGAGGATAGGATCTTCCCTCACTCATACATTTGGCATCCATCAAGGATCTTTTATTCAAGCAAATAGGATCTATCATTACATAAATTGATTAATCACAACCAGAACTATAAAGTTACATCAAAGGGAAGAACCCAAGAAAAGAAACCATTCCCACACAAATACATAAACTTTATGCATGAATTTTAGAAAATGGATAAGCAAACCTTTAGGAAGAAGTAAATCATAGGCAATATGCCTCCTAAGTACAGAAACTTCCTTTTTTGCCTTATTGCAGTCTTCCAGCCATTCAGCCTTAACCACATAGATGATACCCAAAGCTGCAAGGTTTCTTATTTGTTTTGTTTCACTGTAAAATTACTAGCCATGTGAGAAATATAATTTTCGCAATTCCAAAACATAAAGAATCTTAGCTAAACCACATTAAAAAATAAGAAGTGTATGAATTTGGCAAGTTAACAATGATTTCTTATTCAACCTAACAGGCAAATCAATATCAGTACAATGACCAGAATTTTTGTTCAAAGCAATAATCTTAAGCTCATTTGGCTTTCATTCTAATAACTTATACTTAATGATCTGCCTAGTTGAAGCTTGCAATTTTCAACAGGTTTTCCAGCGAATATTTGATTCAAAGATTTCTGCACTTCTAATAAGTTCTTTGTTCATCTTGGGTCAAAGGAACACACTTTCCTGAACAATGTATTTTGAAGAGGCATGAGAATCGACTGCAAGAATTGAAATAAACTACAGATTTTACAAACCTTTCTAATATTTTAGAAAATCCATCATCCTATGTTTTTAGAAGCTATGGCCTGATCTTTCCCATGTCATTTTAATTTTTTTCCCTTTTGACTTAATAAGTCCATGATCTTTCCTCTATCATTAATCACTACAGTAGAATGCTCTAAGTTAGAGATCAAGCAAAACACAGCATCAAATGTGTATTGCTGAAAAACTGAACAAGTTCAGTAGCATAAGAATGATTATGTAATCTAATATAGACCAGGTCAGACAAACAATATGAGACTCATCTATCTAGTGAACTTGTAAGACAGAAGCCCAACATGACATTTTCTGACAACATTCCAAATCGCCATAAATAAGTTTATGAATTTGAAAGCCTAGCAAAGCAAAGACAATAACAGATACAATGCAAGAACTTAAGAATGTCTTACACATTGGAAGGAGTTCCAACAATTACATGCGTTAACTTCTCGCTGAGGCACATATAGCGAGAACCACCACCTCTGCGAACCATGTTAACCAGTTTACGCATGTCAGATGCATTGAAACCTGCAAGCAGAATTTTGCAGTCTGACAAGTACATGTCATTATCATCAGCTTGAGAATCATTGGCAACAGAATCGTCCAAAGCAGGATCAACTATTGATTGTGAAACAAGTGGTCCACCATTCTCCTTGATACAGGTAGTAGCATTACGCAATGTACAAAATATGTTATTGGATACTGCAGCATCTAGATCTGGCATTGTCGTCTGAGCATACCAGGCAGATTCTGATTCTTGTTCCATTCCATCATGAGATAAAACAGATTGGGAAGTTGGAAGACCTTTATCTTGAATAAGCATTGTGCTCTTTCTTACTATATTCAGAGATGCAGAACTCCCCTGAATAGGATAGCACTCCTCATTAAGACATGCTACTCATACAAAGAGAAAAGGGAAAAGAAAAAATAAATGTCAGATATCAGAGTAAGTTTGAAATTCAGAAGAATAGTTCTAAATCCAGCTAGCCAGTCTTCAAGCATTACCTCTTCTAGCTACAGACTGTTCAAACCATTTCCTACTAACTATATGTATATGTCCCCATCTTTTAGCAACCTTGTATTTGTCACCTTCAGGAGCTTATTAGTAGTCAAGAAATCCAGGATTTTCTCAAGCAAAACATGTACTGATATAACATGCTATAATAAAATATACATATCATGTTAACTTGATGAAGCTGGTATATTTTCAAGAAAGAGAGAGATAAAAAAATTCCTTAGTATAATATTGCATTTAGGATATATCACAAATTAAATGTGTGCACTTCTTCGTCAATTCAGCAGAATACTTTCCCCCATTCTGAGTGATAAGCTTCGATATCTCCTTCCGCTGATCTGGAACAAAGAAAGTATACATATTCATATGAAAATCAATAAAGAAGAAATTTACAGTCAAAAATTTCCTACCAGCTGGAATCCTGCTGACACAGATTGTCAACCCAGAAAAAGGAAGAAGTCGAAATGACTCCTGAGGAACAACTCGGTGTTCTTTCCAGCACTGATGTAGCCAATTTATTGTGACAATCGGTTTCTTTAAAATGTTTAAAGCCCACTACAAAGACAAATATGATAGCAAGAACGGCGTGGATTAAAACAAGAATAAGAAATAAAGAAAGTAAACAACAATCCTCATGCTATGGAATGATCATGTATGAAACATAAAATGTGGACAGTTGCACATACAAGAAAATAAGAAAATGCAGCAAAAATTATGAACAATCATTGTGTAAATTTAACCAAAAGAAATAATGCACATATGACGCCTAAGGCCAATTTAAACTATGAATCATTAACAGGATACAAATCCAAGATGGATTTCGTAAAAGAAATTCAATTTAAAATACAACTGGAAGTAAATAGATGATAAATATCTTCAAGCATGCAGATAGAGTTAGACGATCCAAGTAAAATTGCATGCTTGACTTCAGGAGCAACTGAAGTTAAATGAATAAAGTATAGAATTGTTTCTATTTTTTGTTTGCTACAGAAATCACTAATCTACATAGAAGGGCAAAAACAAAGTAAATTATCTAAATATTCAATCTACCAAATGGCGAAAAATAAACAAAGCATTTAATGTGACTTTCATGATAAATTTTAATAATCTTACTACAACGCAATCAAGTTGTTCTTAGGATGTCAAACATCTCTGGAGTTCCCCATGTAGATACTATTGCCAACAGTTTAATGATTAACATTAGGTATTTACAACAGCGAATAATAGGATTCCCTCTTTATTCATTTTTTTTTTTAATTCATTTTTTTTTTTTTTAAGAAACCCTGTATTGAACATAAATTTCAATCTCAAACTTAAGTAATTATTCTATTATCAAAGATTGAATACTTACTTTGCAGAAAGCAAAGACAGTGTACATTCAAGAAATTAATACAAAGAGCAACCAAGACACTTTATTGCAAGAAAGCTATAAGTGAGATATTGCAAATTGTAAATTAAGTTCATTGCATATGTACATTTTAGAACTTTCTTTTAGCTAAATGAAAGTTTTGATGTAACTTTATTTTGGTACCAGCTGCAAAAATATATAAAAGAAGAGTTTCAAAGGTCTTTTACAAGAGCTTTCTTTTTCTTTATGAAATGATTACAATTATGAGAGGAAGTTCAAATACGTGAAGATGGTTTCAAGTGTAAGTTATTTTCATAGGAGTTTCCTTTTCATTCTAAAATGATTATCAACATGAGAGAAGGTTGACATCCACTGCACTACCTCAGAGAGACTACATTGATCAGCCTCATATCAGGACAACATGGACATGTCAGTTTCTATATCAGCTTCACATATATGATTAGGAACTAACTGCTTTTCCTATGCAGGCAGAAAATATGTTTCTTCTCACTGTCATATAAAATAGAATACTCATAAAATCCTTTATTTGCTACCTTTAAATTTGGAAAGGTAACACCATAAAAATTATGATCGATTATCTCTAGCATGTATCAAACTACAATGAAATCCATTTACTAATATATTTCTTATTCTCAATCTTGCATGTTCATCATTCAATTACAAGAAAACTAATTGTAAAAGAATCATTCACTAGTATTTCAAAGAGTTAGTACATTTCTTCTAATCATCTTTAGGTTTTAATCATTCAATATCAAGAAAATCTTGACAATATTTCCATCTCCAATACCATAGGGTATACAGATACAAGTTGGAATGTTCCTTTGCTTCTTTATTTTTTTCAGCAGTAAATCAGAAAAAATAGATTAACCTAGAAAAGAATTCAGATGCAATGTGGGTTATACAGATGAAAACCTATGAAAAAGGAGCAGGCTGAAAACATAGGAAAACATATTAATCATTGTGCACTCATATTAATCTCTTTGGAAGGACAGTAATGAAGATTTTCACTGAAATAAATAAATGAGTGATAATTTTTAAGGAAGACCTTGTATTTTGCTGCCAAAACATTCTTTGCAATAACAAAGTTCACATCTGTTGATGCTTTCATTTGCAACAATCCACCCATAGCTATAACCAACTTTGCAATCTCAGCCTGCAAGGCATTTGCATTGATGGATTAGAAATGCTTGATGAATCAAAAAAGAGAGAGAGAGAGAGAGAGAGAGAGAGAGAGAGAGAGAGGATACAATGGAGAACCTGACCATGAAACTTAAAATAAATGAATATGCAAACAGAAATCTAATATCAGTGGAAAGATTCACTTCTATGAACTAGAATTCAATTATTGGAAGATAAAATAAATCCAGGTTAGACAAATAACTAAATAGATCACCATGAAATTCCTCTCTTATGTAAAGATAACAAGATTGAACTATATTATATAGGCATCAAAATAGTTTTAAACCTTGAGTATTCAGCACAGCTCTAAGATTTCGGTGTCCACAAGTGCCCAAAAACACAATACAGCAGGAAACCAAGATAAATATTTTGCATTATGAAAATAGTTCTCATCTGATCTTGTACTCCAGAAATTAGGCATATAAAGGATTCCAAGGACCAAAGTCCTTTTAGAGAAAAGAAAACGGGGGGGGTGGTTTGTTTAGAGAATACTCAGTAGTTCTATTTTTGGCATACCTTTTCATCTGCTTCAAACCCAGAGGCAAGTAGCTTGACCCCATCCATTGCAAGACAACAAGTGAATCCCTGTTTTGGAAATGGCCTGCGTTCCTTTGCACAGGAAAGAACACACTGAGGACCTGCCAAACAAAACAATGTCTTAACAATAGATATTTCACAGATCCCAAGATAATATGCAACAAATACACCCATCCCCCATCCTAACAAAGCAAAAGAGAAAAGAATTTCTTTTGTTTGCATTGTCATCCAAATTACAGCACAGTTAGTTTCCACAAACCAATATCTATTATGTAATCAGTCGAGATGCCATATCTGTATAGTCATGCCTCATCAAGGATCTATCTAATATTTTTATTCTTACCTGCTTGAGTTTCATACATGCACAGAATCATGAAGAAAGTGGTGCCACGTGTTAAAAGCCTAAAACTAGAATTCTTGACATGAACAAAAATAGTCAGCAGCAATATTTGTAACTAAAGAGTGCCTTAGCTGATACACCCAAATTTTTAAAATGAAATCTTCACAGCAAACTTTAAGTTAAAACTTATTTCATCCCTAAACAACAAGCAGGAAATTTTTCTGTTCTTCTCCATTTTTCTCTTAATACATAGCAACTAATAATAATAATAAAAAAAAAAATAATAATAATAATAAACCAATTTTAATTTTTTTTTTTTTTTAAAAAAAATAATGATAATAAACACCATACCGAGCAAATTGCAACCCTTGGACCGAAGATCCTCAAACTTCTCCTGTTTTTATTAGAAGAAAAATAAGAAGACTAGAAATCAAACGCATTGAAACTTAAAAAAAAAAAAAAAAAAAAAAATGAATTGGAACAAATATAATCCATGAAAAACATAGGAACTATATACATGATCGGAAGAGGAGATAACATGGTAATCATTTAAAGCATTGCTAGCGGGATCACAGCAAAGAACGACTACAGCTCCATTAAGCTTCAGTGCATCATGAAGGGAATCGAAGAGCTCTGGAGGCACTAGGTTTCTTGACATGAACACATTTATGCCTTTGAAGACCTTCTCCATCATCAATTCCGCTAATGATACCTTAAAGAAAAATTAATCAAATATCCATAGAAATCTCACTACAATTTGAACTTACAAATACCTGAAGTAAAGGAACAGAGCATACAGAACGATGTTGGGGGTTTTCGTAAAGGCGGGAAAATCTGGAAAAGGAAAAATGATATATTTTTTTATCTGTAAAAATAATTAATACCAAAGGATTAAAGTCATTATTTATTTAGGAATTATGACCTTTTTTTTTATTCTTACATGGTAAAAGACTTATCAAATTTCATATTAAAATTAATATTTAATAATTTTAAATATTTAAAAGGTATGCAAGTATAGGAAATAACAATACTTAAAATTTTAAATTAACAATTAACAAATAAAATATTTATTTATCATTAATATTCAATTATTTTATATTAAAAAGCTGATATACTAATAATTTATCAAATTCTATCAAATAGTGTTCTCTCTCTAAGAGTGGAAGCCCCTTCATTCTCTCTAATTAGAGATTCTCTCTTCTCTAGCTTGTCCAGACCCTTTTATTGGTCTATAGTTCCTTTTCTCCTCTTCTTTTTCCTTTGTCTTCTTCTTCTCTTTGTCTCTGTCCTCATCAATGCTCTACCCCCACATTATATCTCTCTCTTCTAATCACAGTAAGCTATGAATTTGGACACTTCATCACCATCCCCTTTAATTCTTGAAGATGATGTTTTAGATCTGTCAATTAATGACCAAGAAGATAATGCTTTTAATGATCTCACACTGATTGGGCTTATCATTTTAAATAAAATTCTTAACTTCATAGCTGTTAAATCCATCCTATTAAATGCTTGGAGCCTAGGACCTTACATTCAAATCTCATGGACATAATAATCATTACCTGTCGTTGGGTTGTTCAAGGGCATATTATCATATTCCAAAACTGGTCCCTATCTCTGGATATATCTTAACTTGTCTTCCGTTACTCCCCTTTTGGGTCCAAGTACATAATATCCCCTCAACAGAACGGAATAATGCCAAAAAATTGGGGAATCATTTGGGTTCTTTTCTCAGCTATGATCAAGGTGGGCATGGCTCACCTCTTAGAAGCTTCGAAGCTTCTTGAGGCTTCGCGCACAGATTAATGTGACCAAGCAACTCAAAATTTGGATTTTTATCAAAAGGGAAGACGATACTTCGCTTTGGTTAGTCTACAAATACGAAAGGTTTGTCTGACTTTTGCTATCAGTGTGGATGGTTGGGTCATGCCCTTAACTCCTGTCGGAATAGCCCCAGCCCAAATGAAGGTGCTTTGGATCCCCGTCTGGCGTTTGGTCCTTGGCTTAGGGCCTCCCCAAATCCTCAAAGAACAACTGTAAAAACACAGTCATCCCCTTCCCCGACCACTAAGATGCAGGGCAATGACTGGGGTTTGAAGGAAAATGTTGGACCTAGAGCTATAAACGAGTTGAGTCGAACAAAACATCGGATATTTGAGCTTATTTGTTTAATTTTTTAACACTATTCGAGTCACTCATTTAAAGTTTTAAACTAAAAATTTTATTCGAATTCGTTTGATTATTTGTTCATATAGCTCGAGTTTGCTCGTTTACAAGCTTACTTAAACTCGAGTTCGAGCTCGAATTCGAAATTACCTTATTCAAAATTTTAAATATTAATAAAAATATTAAATTTTTTCAAGGCTTCAAATTTATAAAGTAACAAGAATTTATATAATTTAAGTGTTTAACAATTCAATAAATTAAAATATCTTATAAAAGAATTCCGATGAAATAATAAATTCTAAAAAAAATTAATCATAAAAGATACAAATTAACAACACAAATAATAATAATAATGAAAGTTAACCGATGTGGCCTCTAATCTCCAAATACCTTAATCTCGATCTCCCGAATATTCGTTCCTGTCAAAAACAAAGTCAAACGGAGATTGTTCTCCGTGAAGCTCCTCCGATGCTTAAGTCAGAAACAAAACCAGAAGAAAGGCTGAAAAGACTAGGGTTTTTTAGAGAAGAATTTCACTTACTTTTCCTCTTTGTTTGACCTTGTATTTATAATGATATGTAGTCTTCTAATCATAATAGAATTCTGACTGAGCAGGGAATTATTAAATGATATATTTGAATATAAAAGATAAATATTAAAGTAGATATTATGATATCTATCATAATGCCCTTCAAAAAATAAAATAAAATGTTATGATATCTACCATTAACCTTGCATTAAATGATAAATGCAAATCTAAAAATTAAATAAAATAACTAAAATTGTTAAATTTCAAACTAAGATAAAGAAATTTCTTCAAAAGATGGATGTTCATCATCTACCTGCAAAAAAGAAGAATATATATTTTTAAAATATATAAAAATTATTCTTAAACATAATAAATATTATTTTTATATATACAAAATAAAGTCTGTGAAGATTACGCAGAATCAAATTTAGCCTTTCCAGTATCGACGTTTCTTTCAATGTCATGACCCTCATAACTACTCATACTAAATTGATTGTTATTCATTCTTGCCCTTGTTGAACTTTGTTCTTGCCTCAATTGAAACTCATTATATGCACTTACATAACTTTCATAAAGGTCATTCAATAACTTTTTAACCAATTCAATATTTGTATTCGAATCATATTGATAAAGCACGGGAAAAACAAACTTAACAAATTTCATTTTATATCTTGGATCCAAAATTGCACTAAAAGAAAATAACATGTTGCATTCACCCAAATACTTATAAAATTTGGCAACCATTTTTTTAGTCATGACTCTCATATTTAATATTTCTTTGATCCTATAAAGCTCCGAAAGAAACAAATTCAAAGTAGGATATTCAAAATTAGATATCATATTGGTAATTTCATGAAAAATAGCCAAAAATTGAGTTAGTTCTTCAACTTTCATCCAATCATGACTATTATGAACAAAACAAAAACCAGGATCAATATCATGATAATGAGAAAAAGCATCCTTAACTTCTAAAGCAGCTGCCAACATCAAATCTGTTCCATTCCATCTAGTAGGACAATCAAAAATCAACTTTTTACAAGGTAATTGAAGTTGTTTCACAATTTTAGCAAATTCATTAATTCAAGCCTCATAATTCTTTAAGTACTTTATATCATCTCAAACAACATCAACTATACTTCCAATTTCACCAAGTCCATCCTAAACAAGCAAATTCGGAATATGAGCACAACATCTAACATGAAATAACTTTCCATCAATTGACAATTTTTTCCTCAATAAAAGATCAACTTTCAATCTCCGAATATTGTATGGTGCATTATCAACAGTAATAGAAGCCAATTTATTTTCAATTCCCCAATCAAAAAGACATTTACTAAGTGCATCAGCAACAATAACACCTATATGCAGAGGTGGAACATTTTTAAAACTCAATACACATTTTTGTAATACCCAATTAGAAACAACAAAATACCCAATGACAACCATGTATTGAATACTTTCACTTTTCCACAAATCAATAGTAATGTTAATCTTATCAACCTTGTGTAATAAGGTCTTCAACTTTTTCTTTTCTTGATCGTAAACTGACATACAATCTTGTTTCACACAATGACGACTAATTTTTTGATAAAATGGAAAAGCAACTTTCATAAACTTATTGAACAAAACATGTTACATCATAAAAAATGGATACTCATGAACTAATACCATTTGTGCAGCAAGTTCTCTAACTTTAGCTCATATGTAAAGTTATTAATAAAACTTACTCCATTTGATTCAGTTTAAGTAAATGAAAGAATTTGTTGCTTCAATGTCGAATTTTGACCAAGAGTTAATTTTTGTTGCAAACAAGTCTTCAAATGTCAATTTAATGTAGTGGTAGTGCTGTTTTTATTCACTACACATGAGCCCTTGCAATAAGAACACTTTGTCATTTTGCAGTCTTGGTCATTTGTCCACTCTTTCATTTCTTTCCAACAACTTGCAGTTTTTTTTTTTCTTTTCTTTCGCTTAAATGAAGTATTTTCTTCAATTTTGTTATTATCTTCATTTTCATCTAAGTTAATATGCTTCTTTAATGTCTCAGTACTTACTTCATTTGTTTCATTCATAGTTGGACATGAAGAAAATTCTTGAAATGAACTTTGGTATTGACATACATGTTCAAACAAGTAAATAATAAAAATTAAAATATTATATATATATATATATATATATATATATTAACTTGTCAAGAAATTACTCACAATTTTACAACCTTCCTAATAATAAATTAAAACCTCATTTCACCTAATTTTTACTATGGCAACTTGGCAGGGGAAGATGATGTTCTTGGTCCACTAAAAACCATTACAATCTACTCAATCTCACACAATCAATTAAAAACAGAATATAATGTTCAAACTGAACCACTATGTTAAACTACAAAAAAAACAAAAAATGGGGATTGAAAAGAAAACAAAAAAGAAGGCATATTCCAACTACATTCGGGAAGCAGAACCCATCAAACAAAAGAAAAATCCTTCTTATCTGAACAGTGAAAATTATAAAAATTTAAATTCATAAAACACAGAAATATTTCCTTAAAAATAAAAAAAAAAAATTCCCCGTATCGCAACAAATGCAGCTTAGAAAACAGTAAAGCCGCCTTTACTCACAAACCCGATCTTGTCAATAAACAATCTCCACAATAATGATAGCAGTTTACCAAAATAGAGCCAATCAACCAAGAATAATAATTCAACAAAAGCTAAAGCGTACAGCTTAGGCAAACATTGTGCATCTTATCCACAAACTAAATCATATAATGCCATAATCTCCCAATCCACTAACTTAAAAAAAAAAAAAAAAAAATAAATACACTTAAAGAACATAAATTTTACATGAAAAAAGGTGCAAAGCAATTAATATAATTATTCTCTTTTTATTCATAGAAGACGGTTTTTATTACTTTAGTGAAAGAGAGTTAAATTTGGACTCTAAAGAAGAAGGGGAGCCGCTATTTTAGTGTTAGGGAAAAGGAGAGTATATGTGTCAAACCTTAATTTAAATATTAGAAACTTTTTTTAAAATAATATATATATATATATATAGGCTAATAAATGAACGAGTTCAAACGAGTTTTGTTCACTTTTATTATTATTTATTTAATCTTCTAACCTCTAGAATACCAATTATGTTCAAAGTTATACATCAATAAAATTACTCCATATAACTCTATTTTCTCTTTTATTATTTTATCTATCAATTATAAAATATTGAAAAATTAAAATAAAATAAATTTTATATTTAATAACTACTTTTTCGACATAACTCAATTGGTGATGTAGTTTTTTGGTTACTATATAAAATGCATAGATTATGATTAAGATTAACTTAAGTGTAGCAAATAAGAGCAAGTAGATTGTCACTTAATTAACCAAAACCTAAGGCAGAGTACCTTGATGCAGATAATAACGTGGTAGTACCAACGATTTTACATTTATATTATCGTTTTGTCCCAAGAACGTTGGTTACGGCTTAATAATGATTATCAATTATGCAAAGACTTAGTTAGAAGAAATTAGTTCTCAAGTTCAATTCAATTCAATGAGAAGGTATTTCTATAATCTAAGGAATTGAAATGACAAGTAAAGTAAATTAGAATCTAAATTAAGTTCTTAAATCAATTGGGTTGACTTATGTTCGAAAATTACTTATAAGTGGATCTAAGACAATTATGAATCCAATTCATCTTACTACCGAACCCGAGTTATCTAAAATGATTACCTCAATACAATCGTTGCAAGTAATCTTAACCCTTTGTAGATTAGTTATTAAGGCGTCAATTTAACAACATAATCTTAAGATTTGCATTGATTTCAAATCGAGATTATTAGGCTGTCTAACCTCAGTACGGTCGCTGCAAGTTATTACACCTAATCCGGCAATCTGCTAAGTCTCCTATGGTCGGGTCTCATTAACAAACCATTAACTAATTAATTATTCCAATTGCATACTCAACTAGATGCAAATCTAAGTTTCATGGCATAAATTGAAAAAGAAACTAATTGAAAGCGTAAGATAAAATAAACTCATAATGGAAATGATAAACAATATCCTCCGGGGAATTTATAAATTAAGAATAACCAATCAATTCATAACTTTTTCGAAAAGTAGTAAAATAAGATTTTAATGATACGGAAATCACAACTAATAAAGAAAACGAAATACAGAAATCTAAAAAACAAGGAAAAAGTAAGTTTGTCGTTTTCGCTATCACGTCTCCAACAGAATGACTTGCTCCTCCGGATCTACTCAAATTCGGCTTCCCAAACTCTTATCTCGATCAAAAGAGATCTCAACCACACCTCTCAAACTCCTACTGTTAGTGTTCGATCTTACAGTCGAGGCTTGAACACAAAGTCGAAACTCAAGAAAATATTAAATTGAAAACTCGAATAGAGCTTATCGCGAAATCTCTATTAGCTAGAAACTCGGAAATGCTCTTGTTCCGAGTGATTCCGGTGTGTTGAACAACCGAGGGAGTGCATCTATTTATAAGAGTGAAACTGGGGGCTTTCTGGACCTTTTGAAGTGAAAAATCTCGAAATTCACGCATTTGGATGGTACTACGGTTGTACTTGTCTTGAATACGGCCATACTAGGCCCTATTTCCCCGGACTACGGTTGTACTAGGGTTACCACGGCCGTACTGAATGTTCTCTAAAATTGCATTTTAGTCCTTGAATTCTTCATTTCTTCAATTTTGGTCCATAAAACTTATGAAATAAAAAACATAAAGAATTTACGTAATTTCCATTCAATTAAATCCAATTTCTCCTCAAATTAAGCATATAAGTGCACATAAAATACGATATATTTTAGACATATCAATTGGTAACAGACACACTTGAAGTTAAGATTTCTCAAAAAAAAAAAAAAAAAAAAAAACTATACTCTTATATTTGCATTATTACATATATTATTTTTATTTTTACTGATACATAATAAAAATAATGTAATCCTAAATCTAATGGAGAATAAATGCTCTTTAATTTTTCTGTATCCAAAACTTTCTCAACAGCCAACAGCCATTTTTTCATTTACAAAGACTTAATTGAAAAATGGATGATTTTTATAGCTCAAAAAAAAAAAAAAAAAAAAAAGAGGAGAGTTTCTTTTATTAATAGAGAAGGGGATAAGCAGGTACATCGGAGGGTTCTCCAAACTGTTCACCCATAAAATTACAAGTTTGCATAGGGTACACAGTACCAGCCAAATCTTTATTGAAAACATTTAAAACAAAGTTTGGAGGAGTGAAAAATGCAGTAAAGGTTGCACCAGTAGTTGCCAGTGCATCTACAACATTGGTTTTCCTCCAACAGTGGCTAATCCTATAATCAACTAGTTGAGATAGCAACCATTTGCAATCATTCAATAAAAAAGATAAGTTTTTTTTTTTTTTTGGTAAATCAATAAAAAAGATAAGTTAGTATGCTAGTCAGAATTGACTTTAATGCCGGAACTTCCGCTTGGTTGCTGGAGTTGCAATAAACCTATTATCCAGTCACCATGATGATTTCAGAGGACTCCACCAATGCCGAGTTATTTCCCAAAATGGCCATATTTTTTTAATATCACTCCGTGTTTGGCCATGTTTTTGAAACTATTTCTCAATCTGGCCATAACTCATTCTGTGAATGAGTTATATTGGGTCTCACCGGCAAAATTTTTTTATTTCCTCTCTCCTCATTTTCTCTTTCCTCTCCTTCTCTCTCCTCTCCTTTCCGTCAACAATTGACGGTCTGTTTCTTTTTTTTTTCCTTTTCCTCTCTTCTCTTTCTTTCCCCACTATTTTCATCTTTCCCAAACAACATCTCCCAAACCCTAGATCCGAATCGATCGCCGACTGACTGGAAATCTGCACCGTTGACACTGAATCAATCGCCGAGGAAAGATATATACTAGCTTCTCATTTTGATTCGACAAAAATGTATATATATAAAACCCTAAAAAATTCCTTAGGACTGCAGGGGTTGGGGCTTTCCTTGATAGATATATATATAGATATAGATATAGATATATATATATATATATATATATATGGGTTTCCTTGGGATTGATTTATATATATATATATATATATATATATATATATATATATTTAACAGAATATTTGCTCATTTTCCTGAAAAAAAATTAAGAAAAAGAAGGGATCTTTTCCCTTTTAAAGTTTTATTGAAGTGTTCAGAGACTGACTAATTTTTTCAAAATTGATTGTACTTGTAAAAAAAGTTGTACTGCTTTGGACTACTTTTTACTTCATTTAATACATTTTTTGTTTTCCTAAAAATTATTGTTGTATATTGTATTGTGTCCATGGTAATAATCGAATACTCAAATGTCTATGTTTATTATTCTAGCATATCAAAATATGTATAAGTTATTATGTGTAATTTTATAATGACATGTATTCCTTTTGTTTGTCCAAATTTTAGTGGCATATCCTAGGGTAGTTATATATTTCTTTTTAACATATAAAACTAAACTAATAACATATCAAATTTTATAATTCAATAACATATGATTCAATACTTGAAGATTTTTACCAAAAAAAAATTCAATACTTGAAGATCTCAATAACATATAATTTTTTATTTGATGTTTATGTAGATGACGAGTTATACAGAAGTAATCCAGGTCCGATGAACACAGCCTCCTGAAGACAATCGAACACAAGAAAATATGAGTGGTTTATCTTCTCAGCCTTCCGATAACCGTATTGCTGAAGAAACTATACCATGTACCGAAATTAGACCTCGACGAGTTCGGAAGGCCGTTAATAGATATACCCTCGGATGATATGTAATAGTAATGAACTTGTTTTGACATTGTTGTATTACAAATTAATTAAATGGATGTTTTGACATTAATATTTTATTTTTTTTGAATTGGTTAAGTATTAATAGTGATGAACTTGTTACGATTATTTGAATTGGTTAAGTATTAAAAGTGATGAACTTGGGCAGTAGACTTCTTCTCTGCCTGTGTCTAAAAAATTTTATTTTGGGCAGTAGAGAATTCTATGACTCATACAGAGAATGAGTCATAGCATTCTTCTCTGCCGTGTCTCAAAATTTTATTTTGGGCAGTAGAGAATTCTATGACTCATACAGAGAATGAGTCATAGCATTCTTCTCTGGCAATATAGAATTCTATGACTTATACAGAGAATGAGTCATAGCATTCCTCTCTACCGTGTCTAAAAATTTTATTTTGGGCAGTAGAGAATTCTATGACTCATACAGAGAAATTAAGCATACAGTCCTATTAAGTACCACATAATGTCGCAGAAGTCGTAAAAACCAACTCCAACTTGCAGTAGTTTCTTCATCAACAATTGTAAATGCCAAGGGATATATATGGTTGTTTGCATCCCAACTACTTGCAATTAGGAGAACGCTTTTATATGCACCTCTAAGAAATGTACCATCTATAGAAATGACAGGTCGACAATGGGCAAAACCAGAAATAGATGCCTTGAAAGACCAAAACATGTAGTTAAATACCTTATCATTTTCAACACTGGATTCATTGTGTTTCCAATGTAAGATTGTGTCTGAATTTGCATCTTGTAAGGCATGCATATACTTCGGTAATACTTTGAAAGTGTCTACCCAACTCCCGAACAACATTTCAACTGCAGCTTTCCTCGCGTGCCATCCTTTCTTGTAAGAACAATTACATTGGAATACGTTGTGCACTTCTTTTTGGATGACACTCACATGAGTCTCTGGGTCATTCCTTATGAGATGTAGGATGTTTATTGCAATATAATTATGTGTCAAATTTCTATGGTTATTATTCACAACTCGCATGATACACGCGTGATCATGATTTAAAACTAAAATCAGTCATTGATTGAATGATTGTTTCCAAATGACTCGAATATACCAACTACATGGATTTTGTGTAGTCTTGTTCTTGAAATTTCCAATCTATGACTCATTCCTAGAATGAGTCCTAGTATTAAAATATATATATATATATATATATTACAGTTGGAAATAAGAGAAAAAAAAAATTCGAGAGAGAAATTTTGGAGGGAAATTGTACCTATGACTCATTCCTAGAATGAGTCATAGTATTTAAATATATATATATATATATATATATATATATATATATATATATATTATAATATGAAAAAAAAATAAAAAAAAGAAACGAACGTGAACCGTTGAAGAGAGAGATGAGAGAGAGAGGATAGGAAAGAAAAAATAAGGAGAGAGGAAATAAAATTTTTTTTTGTCGGTGGGACTGTAGATATATAAATATTATTTATATATTTATATAATTAAATATTATTTATATATTTTAAATATATATTTATATTTATATATTAAAATATTAAAAGATTCACCCTTTAGATGAGTGACACGTGGCAACATCATAGCCACTGGTTATCACTCACTCCATCTATAAATAGAAGGCAAACTCCCTCAAGAAATGTTACACACACACTCACTCTCCTCACACACTCCAGAAGCCGAGAAGTTGAGAGATATTCGAAGGTTCCCGAAACTCCTGTCGAAGTCGGCCCTTCCTCTCTGGAATCCATTCCGAGACAAAGTCCTAAAGCCCATCGGAAGAAGAAATCAAATTGTTCGATAGATCGAGATCAAGCCCAAAAGCCCTCGAGATCGAATCCATTCCGAGATCCGGCCCAAACCGCCCTCGGAAGAAAACAAATTCATTGGATCGAGACAAGCCCAAAACGCCTCTCGGATCCACGACGGATAGAATCAACGGATCCATAGAGATTGGACCCAAAATCTCATTTATTGTATAATTTATTGTAATTTTGATTTTACAGGAAATAAAAAGAAATTATTGTCTACAAATTTGGCACGCCCAGTGGGACCATCTCTACCGTTCATCTCTTTTCGTCAATACCGTTGAAATGGAGTCCAAGGACGACAACGTCAACAAAGGTGATTCAAGCAACGTTGCTACAGGCACAAGCGTTGGTGGATCGACGTTCGAAACTCACGTTGGTCCTACCACACGAAGCAAAGGAAGAATGTTCGCCGATCTGCAGAAGAGATCGATTGGAGACACATCCAAAAAATACGGTAATCCTTGTTTTGATGCTTCAACGCAGGATCAACCTAAAGGCGTTGTAGGAGGAATGGTTCGAAAGACGCTTGCAATGCTGGAGAATAAGTCTGTTGCAAACAAGGACGAATCAGAAGATGAAGATTCCTTTGCGGATTCCATAGATGTTGTCCAGGAAAATCAAATGAGCAGCGATGACGACCTCGAAGATACCTCTGCAAATACCTCTGTCATGCCCGTTATGATGGCAGACGCGTCAACCATAGAAGAGCAATTGGCAAACCTAACGAAGTTGGTGGAAGGCCTTGCGATGTAGACAGCAAAGCAAGATCGCATCATCAATCGGTTGTTAAGTAACAATGGTGAGTCCAATCAAACTACGCAAAGGCGCGTCAAAGAAGCAAACAAAGATGTTTCCTTCAACCAAGGGGAAGGATCAAGTAATCTCGAGACCATCAAAGTTGCTGAAAATCAATCAAAATACGTTGGCGGATCCGAAACTGTCAGACAAGAAAAGACCATTCATGTTTCGTCAGACGGACTCATTCCTATTGATGAACTCAAGAATTTCATCGAAGGGACGATAAAGGATAAGTATGAAGGAAGTTCAAAATCTTCCTTCGCATATTCAAAGCTGTATTCAAGGAGGATTGACAATTTGAAAATGTCTATAGGCTATCAACCTCCAAAACTGCAACAGTTTGACGGTAAAGGTAATCCTAAGCAACATGTTGCTCATTTTGTTGAAACATGTAGCAATGCAGGAACAGAAGGTGATCTCTTGGTCAAACAGTTCATCGGATCTCTCAAGGGAAACGCATTTGACTGGTATACCGACTTGGCTCCTGGATCGATTGACGGCTGGAATCAACTTGAAACAGAATTCCTAAACCGCTTCTATAGCACTCGAAGAACCGTAAGTATGTTGGAGTTAAGTCACACCAAGCGGTGGAAAGACGATCCTGTCGTCGACTACATCAATCGATGGAGGAGTTTGAGCTTGGATTGCAGAGATCGACGTGTGAAAAGTCTGCTATTGAGACGTGCATTCAAGGGATGCAATGGAGTCTTCAATACATCTTGAAAGGTATTCACCAAATACGTTCAAGAATTGGCTACTCGCGGTCATGACATGGAGTTGAGCATCAAAACTCATGGAGATCAAGGGACCTTTGTCGTTGAACCACGTAAAAGAGATAAACCAGATTTCAAGAAAACAAGTACCTACCTAAATCGGATGTAAAGGAGTCTCTCGCGACAAGCTTTGCTCCTATCAAAGGTTGCAACAAAGGTAAATAGAAACGTTACGAGAGAGGAGTGACGTTCACCAAGTTTGCCAAAAAAGAAGACCGACGTTAGAAGAAAGACAAGAGATAAGTTATCCATTCCTTGATTCAGACGTATCGAAATGTTCGATGACTTGATGAATCTTGGTTTGATTGAGCTACCCGAAATGAAACGACCTCGACGAAGCAAAACGCAGACGACGCTTCCAAACTACCTGCAAATATCATCGTCTCATTAGTCATCCTATCGAGCAATGCTTTGTCTTCAAAAACAAAGTGATGGACTTGGCACGCAAAGGAGTAATAGTACTGGAGGAAGAAAAGGTAACTGCTAATAAGATAAGTTCATGTTTTACTGTTCATGCAGAAAAAGGTTGACAACGTTACACGAATGTTTCCCCGGTGAATGTTCTACAAAGGAAGATGAGTCTTCTCCAATGGTAGACAGTTTTTCGACTTCAATAAACTTCACCGATGATGATTTGTTGTTGGGGTCAAAGCCACACAATAGACCTTTATTTGTATCAGGATACATATATGTCGAAGAAGATTAATCGAATATTGCTTGATGGTGGTTCTGCTGTCAACATCCTTCCCTTGCGAATGTTGAAGGAATTTGATATTACGGTTGAAGAACTCTCACAAAGTCGCCTCATGATTCAAGGCTTTAATCAAGGAGGACAAAGAGCTGTTGGTGCAATAAGACTTGAACTCTTGGTTGAAGAAATGATTTCAAGTGTGCTCCTCCACGTAGTAGATTGCAAGACATCCTACAACATGTTGTTAGGAAGGCCGTGGTTACATGAAAATGGTGTAGTACCATCAACGTTACATCAATGCTTCAAATATGTAAGTAATGGGACAATAAAGAAAATTGTTGCAGATGACAAGCCTTTCACTGAAGCCGAAGTATACATTGCGGACGCAAACTTCTATTCTCATGGCAAGACCGCAACGATGCATCATGAAGACAATCCGAATTTCATCGAAGAAGCTTTATTGACAAAGAAAGTACTTACCAAAGCAAGTCTGCAAAAACAAGGTAATGATGAAGATAAAGCTTCCAATTCCAATGTCTTGCGTTACGTTCCTAAGTCAATGAGGAAGGAAGGAGAATCACCCTTCGTGAAAATCAAAGCATTAAGTGGCCTTACCATGTCATTGACAAAGATTGAAACAATCAAGCAGACAAATTCAATCCTCGAAGGTTTCAAATTTACCTGTAGAAGGTAAGAAAATTGAGCACGGTCATTTACCCGACAAGAGAACTGAAGAAGGCTTTGATCCTAATGCCTACAGATTGTTAGCAAAAGCAGGATACAATCATGAATCGAAAGGTATGTTAGGAAAACTTCCCATGACAGCAGAAGATGCAAAAATCAAAGACGACAGCAAAGTGCAACAAAGGTCACGACTTGGCCTTGGATATGTCCAACCTCCTCCTGTCCGGATCACCATAAAACGTGCATCCAACTTTTATGTGACTATGGAAGACGAAGAATCATGCATAGCAGGAGATTCAGTCTTTGATCGTTTGGGAAAAGACAATTCGCAAACACCCAAATTTAACAAAAGAGTCTCAACAACAGCGGAAAGAAACAAAGGTAAAAAAAAATGGAGTGTCTAACACCTCAAAGAAAATTCAAGTCCGAAAATTTTCCTTGTTGGGACAAAGTGCGCGACAATGATTCCTTCACGAATGGTAAGACGTCAAATCCTTGTCGTAGACTGTGGAGAGCGATTGAAAGCAAAACTTCACACAATAATCTCTACTAATCCAAGGGAGGAAGACGAAGAAAGTGTAGGGTCATCATATCATATTACCATTGTTGACGAAAATGACGCCAAGAAGAAGAAGATGCAAAGGACGCTCCTCCGGAACTTGAGGAAGGTGTGAAGGCCATTGTTGATAAGTTGAAAGAAATCAACTTAGGGACTGAGGAAGATCGCAAGCCAATCTACATAAGTGCTCTTTTGTCCGCAGAAGAAGAGAAAGAGTATGTTGAACTTTTACATGAATTCAGAGACGTCTTTGCTTGGTCATACAAAGAGATGCATGGGCTAGATCCAAAGGTTGTTGTTCATCATTTGGCTACCAAGCGAGGGGCAAGACCGGTGAAACAAGCTCAACGTCGTTTTCGACCTGAATTAGTCCCATCAATAGAAAATGAAGTAAACAAACTTATCGAAGCAGGATTCATACGATAAGTCAAGTATCCCACATGGATATCTAGCATTGTACCTGTCAGAAAGAAAAATGGACAAATTCGAGTTTGTGTTGATTTCAGAGATTTGAACAACGCTTGTCCGAAAGATGATTTTCCACTTCCTATTACGGAACTAATGGTCGATGCTACAACTGGACACGAAACATTGTCCTTCATGGATGGATCGTCTGGATACAATCAAATTCGCATGGCAGTTGAGGATGAAGAAAAGACTGCATTCAGAACCCCCAAAGGTATCTATCGCTACAAAGTAATGCCGTTTGGATTGAAAAATGCTGGGGCAACTTACCAAAGAGCAATGCAAAAGATCATCGATGATATGTTACATAAACATGTTGAATGTTATGTGGATGACTTAGTTGTAAAATCAAAAAGACGACAAACCCATCTTGAAGATTTGAAGAGTGTTTTTGAACGACTTCGCCGTTACCAATTGAAGATGAATCCTTTGAAATGCGCACTTGGTGTCACTTCGGAAAGTTCCTTGGCTTTATCGTACGTCAACGAGGAATTGAGATTGATCAAGCTAAAGTTGATGCAATTTTGAATATGCCCGAACCACGCAATTTGCATGAAGTGAGAAGTTTACAAGGCAGATTAGCGTACTTGCGTCGCTTCATCTCAAATTTGGCTGGTAGATGTCAACCATTCAGTAGATTGATGCGAAAGAATGAACCTTTCAAATGGGACGAAGCATGTAGCAACGCTTTCAAAAGCATAAAGTCTTACCTGGTGAAATCTCCAGTACTCGCTGCACCAACTTCGAAAAACCTTTGTTGCTTTACATTGCTGCTAAGAACGCGTTCTGGAGCTTTACTAGCCCAAGAAAATGATAAAGGTAAAGAAAATGCTTTGTACTATTTGAGTCGCATGATGACCCTCAACGAACTGAATTACTCTCCAATTGAAAAGCTTTGTTTGGCGCTGATTTTTGCAATTCAAAAGTTGAAGCATTATTTTCAAACTCATACAGTAAAGTTGATTTCCAAAGCGAATCCAATCAAGTATGTAATGACAAAGCCGGTATTGTCCGATCGCTTAGCAAGATGGTACCTGCAATTGTAACAGTTTGATATAATTTACATACCTCAAAAGGCGGTGAAAGGACAAGTTTTGGCGGATTTCTTAGCTGATCATCCTATACTAGCCGAGTGGGAATTGACTGATGATTTACCGGACGAAGATGTTCTTCCGATTGAAGTTATACCTCTGTGGAAAATGTATTTTAATGGAGCGGCACATCGAAATGGTTGCGGCATTGGAGTAGTCTTTATTACACCCGATGGAGATGTTCTACCGTATTCTGTTACTCCGACGCAACAATGCTCCAACAATATGGCGGAATACCAAGCTCTTATTCTTGGTTTGGAGATGGCCGTTGATATGAAGTAGCTACAACTTAACATCTATGGAGACTCAAAGTTAGTCATCAACCAACTTCTTGGTGATTACGAAGTAAAGAAGATTGAATTGGTTCTTTACCATCAATACGCTAAAAGACTAATAGGATGGTTGGGCGATGTATCTCTCTAAACATGTTCCAAGGAAAGATAATCAGCAAGCGGATGCATTAGCTAAGTTAGCTTCAGTCCTTGCATCATTAAAATCAAGTATTCAAATATCTGTTTGTCAAGATTGGGTCGTTCCTCCACTATTCGACGACGATGATGACGATGACGTTGGTGACGACGATGATTTGCAACTCGTTGTCAATGCTATTTCCGCTGTTGAAGAGAAAGACTGGCGTCTACTAATTATTGATTTCTTGGCATATGGTATCCTGCCGTCGGATGCAAAGAAAAGAAGTGACATTCGGCGACGTGCACCAAGATTTGTCTATTTCAATCAAGTACTCTACCAGCGTTCATTTGAAGGAGTATTGCTACGATGTTTAGCAAACGATGAAGTGAAACAAACGTTAGAAGAGGTACATTCTGGAGTCTGCGGAGCTCATCAATCCGAACCAAAATTGCATTTTCTAATCAAGAGGATGGGGTACTATTGGCCTACCATGGTGAAGGATTGTCTAGATCATGCTCGAAGATGTCAAGCTTGTCAATTCCATGCAAACTACCTCCATCGGCCGCCTGAACCATTACATCCGACAGTTGCATCATGGTCGTTTGACGCATGGGGACTTGACGTAGTTGATCCATTACCTCCGTCGTCTGAAGGACATCTCTACATCCTTGCAGCCACCGATTATTTCTCAAAATGGGCGGAAGAATTTGTGTAACTTACCTCACCAAAGTTGGATGAATGAACAGGCCATGAGGGCTTCTCCGTATTTGTAGTAGCAAAGGGAAGGGAAAACTCTCGCGATCGTGAATCTGCTTCATGAGTAGTAGATGACAACAAACTTACCACTTGAGGAGGGGATGAAGAATGAACATTACGAGTCGCGGTAGAAGACCAATTGGTGATTCGGTGGTAGCTTGCGACTCCTTGGGACGTGGGTGCAAATGGACCAAATCCAGCTTCATGTACTTCTAAGTTTAAAGATTTGATTCGAGACTCATTGCGACGATTAAGAATGACGATATGTTTGTAAGGTTCGTCAGCATCCTTAATATCCATAATCCGAAAAAAAAAAAAAAAAAAAAAGTCAGTCTTTTTATAAAAAAAAAAAAAAATTTAAAATTAAAATTAACATTAAAAGAAGACAGCCGAGAAGAGACAAAAAAAAATTAAAAAAAAAAAAAAAAAAAAAAAAATTGAATTCTGCCGATGCAGAGAGAGAAAAAAAGAATAAAAAAAAATAAAAATTCTCTTTTTAGACTGTATGAGAGTTGTTTTTGAAAGAGATAAAATAAAAAGAGAGAAAAAAGAAGTTTTCTTGGTTTTCTTGGTTTTCTTGAAACAGGTAAAACAAAAAAGGTTTTTGTTTAAAAAAAAAGAAGGAGAATTTTTTTTGGAATTCTGGCAGAAAGGAATTTATCAAGTGAACTTACTGTTTGACAAGTTCCGAATAAAATTTTTTTGATGAAGGGACCTTTTATAGACTTAAAAAAGTCTAAGAAGTATCATACTAGAACTCAAATTTGAACCCAAAAATATTTTATATATATTATCTTTATATAAATATGAATTCGAATCATATTTATTTTGAGTTAAATTCAAATAAACTCAAATAATTGATTCAAATTTTATATCTATCTATATCCAAAATTGATATGATATATATATCTCCAAGATTTTTGGAACTTATTCCCCAAACAAATTCTTCAATCTCGGGAACAAGTCCAAAAAGGGGCAATTTGTAGATATATAAATATTATTTATATATTTATATAATTAAATATTATTTATATATTTTAAATATATATTTATATTTATATATTAAAATATTAAAGATTCACCCCTTAGATGAGTGACACGTGACAACATCATAGCCACTGGTTATCACTCACTCCATCTATAAATAGAGGGCAAACTCCCTCAAGGTTCTCGAACCTCTGTCGAAGTCGGCCATTCCTCTCTGAATCCATTCCGAGACAAAGTCCTAAAGCCCATCGGAAGAAGAAATCAAATTGTTCGATAGATCGAGATCAAGCCCAAAAGCCCTCGAGATCGAATCCATTCCGAGATCCAGCCCAAAACGCCCCTCGGAAGAAAACAAATTCATTGGATCGAGACAAGCCCAAAACGCCTCTCGGATCCACGACGGATAGAATCAACGGATCCATAGAGATTGGACCCAAAATCTCATTTATTGTATAATTTATTGTATTCAATTCATTATTTCTTGTAATTTTGATTTTACAGGAAATAAAAAGAAATTATTGTCTACAAGGACCCAACATAACTCATTCACATGCCAGATTGAAAAATAGTTTCAAAATACGACCAAACACGGAGTGAATTTTTAAAATATGGCCAGTTTGGGGAAAAACTCACCAATGCCTCAATGGTTGTTGTCCTTATTGAATAATCCATCCACATTTAATTTAAGAAAAGATTGTGCGGGAGGTTGCCATTTTATGTAAACAGTGTGAGAAAAATAAAAAGCTTACGATGACAATACTTCATTTGATAGTGATTAATTGTCGTGTTTAAGTGTTTCCACAATAAAAGAAGAAACTTCCACTGCGCGCATTGTAATGGTTTATAATTTCTCATACTGAAAGTTTCCATTCTAATTATTAGTAACTGGACTGAGTCCTGTCAATTGTCAAAGCACATCACTGCAAGTTCATATAAATTTTACCCTAAATAGGCTAAATAGCCTCTCAAGTCCATATAAATTTCTGCCAGAAATATGAATTTTCGTTTCTCCCCATCCTTCCCTCTCACAAAAGAAGGCAAAAAAACAAAAAAACGACGGTTTGACATTTGCTTTCCTTTTTACTACATTGTAAAAATTCATATATACCCATGCAACCATTGTTCTTCAATATATCGGACTCGAACAACACAACACAACAAATTAACATTAAAAAACATGTGA
Source organism: Cynanchum wilfordii (assembly GCA_025388415.1). Taxonomy (NCBI): domain Eukaryota; kingdom Viridiplantae; phylum Streptophyta; class Magnoliopsida; order Gentianales; family Apocynaceae; genus Cynanchum; species Cynanchum wilfordii. The sequence goes on along the minus strand of JAHSUH010000667.1, from coordinate 126,033 downwards.
GATGGATTTAGTAGATAATTGCCATTTAAAGGAAGGCAGACATCTGTGGATCCATCTCAACGGTTGTCTGGCCGCCGCTGACTCGAAATCAGCATTCCCTTTATGCACTATAGATCAGAGGCTGCACTATTGCGAATTTAGCAAAGTCTATGATACTGAGTGCAAATCAACGAAATTAAGAAAAATTCATTTGATGAACAAAAGATTTCTCCCGAAATCAGCTTGTTTTGCCCGCCGCAAATTGTGCTTCCTCCACCATCCAATGAACTAAGAAACGATGAAGAGGGTGAAGGAAACCCTATAGGGTGATTTCGGTGAAGCTAGAGCGGCAGGTAAATTAGGTGATAATATAGACTCAGTCCATGGGCCGAGATTTGGTACTACCTATTGGGTTTAGGTCCAATTTCAGTGGCCACTACTAAAATTATACTATGGTGGACAATCAAAATTTTAGACAAAAGGAAGAGAATCATATTCACTAAACACAAAATATTATGGCAGTCCAATACATGTTTGATGTGGGATTTGTGTATTCTTTAAGAGGCATTTACTAAAGTACCCTTACCTTATATTAATAATTCAAAAAAACAAGAAATCTTAATCAGTAGGCTTGAATTTGAAGTGAATGAATATAGCACAAGCATCAACCGGGTTCTGCACATCCAAATATGTTTTTATTGGCAAAGTAAAGCAAAAAATAAAAAAATAAAATAAAAGTAAAAGAAAATGTAGTCCAATTACAATTGGATTTCGATCAACATAGTAAAAAAACACAAGAAATTTAACTGAATACTACGAGAGAAAAACAAAGAAATTTCTCCCTTTTGAAGGATACAATGAACAATGGCTTGTGGGGAGAAAAACACACATGCCGCTGCTGCAAATGATGAGGTGTTTCATAACAAACAGAAGAGTTCAGATCTCTCCATAGTTCACCAAAGCTCTCATTTTTACTCTATAAAAACTATACTATCCCGCAATATACCTGGCGTAACTCTCTTTCCAGATGAAGATCAACACAGAAGCATCCCCCAGCGAATTCTGCTAACTGACTTTTGCTCGAATATTGCCGCCCCACTTCAATAAAAATTTATAAGCATAACAGATCCCCACCTGAGTATATCAAAGGACGAGCCTTACCCAAATCTCCATATATTTATTTAGCCCAGCAAATCCCTGAAAAGGTTGGGATTTTGGCCTGTTGGTGTCACACCCAACTGCCTAACAAGTGCATCTCTCTCCAAAGATTCCTTACGATTTGGTCCCTTGCTCAGCTGCTGTGTTAGTTGTGCACCTGTATTAGCTCCATGACCGTTGCTCTCACCAGGACCTGAAAGCCCTGAGAGTGGATCTAGAACACTTGAACTCTGCTCATTCAAGGTTGTTTCTCCATACAAGGACAAAAGTTCCGGGGCACTAGCACTACCTTGCCGGGAGGAGTTAAGAGATGAAGTATCCTGGCCAAGCTCGATAAGACCTTCCAATTGCTTGAAAGGATCCACAGAATGTGAAGCACTAGAAACACTTGATTCGCCTAAATCAAGCAAGTCTGGGGGTGTCTGGACAACTTTTTCTACAGCTGCAGTTTCTGAAGTACTCTTTGCAGCATGGGATTTATCTGCTACTTGATTGTAGGTCTTTGAAACCTTTTGGGTAGAAGAAGATTGCCTTCTATCAGATTTTGTTGTGCCCCCAAAGAGCGAAGCAGCAAGTTTTTGCTTTTCTGCAGAAATTTCAGGCTGCTGCCTTCTAGAATCATAAGAGCTATCACGAGCTCTCGAGTTTGGACTGGTCACTGCCACATGTTGAGAAGCCCCATTCTGAACTGTATGGTTATCAGCATTAGAAGAAGATGGCGTAGAGTAAGATGGTTTGCCCCACTTTCTTTGTACCCCATCTAGTTTTAGCCTTAGATCTGATGGCCCGAGATCAGATGACGATGACACTGGTCTAACAGCTTGGTAACTTTCCGTGTGATACGACGGCTCAGGCACAGGAACAAGTGCAGATGTTGATGATGATTGCATGATAGGAGCAGCAGTTTTGGAAGGTACAACAGGCTTTGGAAGCTCATATGCCTCAAATCTAAGAGAATGTGTTGATGGCTCATGTTGTTCTTGGGTTCTGAAACTGTTGAGGTCTACCAATCCAGATCTTTCATTCTCAGGAATATAAGGTTGAGCCCCCTTCTCAATTGACTGCTGAACATATCCATTGAGGAACGACAGGTCTTTGTCAATCTGCATAAGAATCCGATGGGTTTGAGTTACATGTTAATCAGAGAACAGAAAAACAAGAGCAGAAATAGTCATCCTGCACAAGATCTGACTTAAGCAGAAAAGCAAATAGCAAATTAAAGCTGCCACATCGTTCATTTTGGTAGTAAACAAATTATGATGTTTCAGATAATACATGACAAGGAAAGTAGAAAACTCCATTTTCACAATCTGTCCAAATAACTAGATAGGGAAGTAAGGCAGAACCCAATAAATTGAGATATTCTTATCACCACAAAGTTTACTATTTCTAGTAAATTAAGTAATAGACTAGTCCTTTCTCATGGCCAGGCCAGAAATAATAAAATTCATTTTGTATAAGACAAAACCATATCAACATACCACGATAAGCACACTTTCAAACTAGTATAACTAAGATTACATTCAGACATGCAGAAATAATCAGGGGGACTATTCAGTTAATCAGGTAAGAACTGCAACGGTGAAATTACTCACAAAAAACTTAAAAGGATAACAAGAATAAACTGATAATACCTCAATGTCCTCACAACTTGCATCAATTGGCATTATGGAGGCGGCAGCCTTAGCATCTAGGCTAAGAACCGCTTGAAGTTCATAAGCACGCTGCTGGAGGTCTGTTGAATGTGATGCTAATAATTCTTCAATGAGGGATTGGCACTGCAGAAAGTGAAGAAAAGTGAAGGACTCTAGCAATCAAAAAGCGTACGTTTGTACAAATTATCTACCAAAATTAGATATTTGTCAATACATCAAAGTACTTTTCCTGAATCCATTTTGGCATCCACCTATCTTTGGGATGGTAGATAAGTAGGAAGAAGTCTAATATATAAAATTTCACCATAAATTGCATAGGTAACTAATCTACAAGGAAACAATCACTAGTGCTAGATATGCAAAGTCCATTTGTATATCCTAATGTACCACTAAATTCCCATCGATGCATTAGATTACATTAAACATTTTACTTTACAATGTTCCTCATACAGTCACCATTTATTTAAGAGGAAAAAAAAGAGAAGAAAGTTAAAGCCTTTCCTTCAATCAAAAACCAAGGTAACAAAAGATTGGTTAGTCAAACCTTTTTTTTTTAAATCAATAGTACACGCTCACAGATGCAAGATCCATAAGAGAAAATTCTATCATGGTAATTCTGTTTATTTTTTAAACAAAAGACTGATTAGGCCGAAACAATTTAATTCCATAACCACTAAAAACCCAATATAACATAAATCAGGTTACATAGATGCATTAAGATTGGCTCTGAAATTTTAATTTCTAAAACTACTACCTAGCTGAATTTCAGAGAGAATCTTTGTTATGTTTCCCAAATGTTGAGAGTCAATTTGGATTAGCTAAAAGAGGTATATCTCTAAAAGACATTGAGGCCCTTATATTGTACCTAAATTATAAGTTGCCACCAATTCCATGTAAGAACACAAATTCAATACCATTAGAAGGAAAGCAGGGAAAGGCCAGCCAGTTGGAGGTCTGGAGGACAGGGAGATGAATCCTTGCCAGCTGGCCTCTTACTGTATTTCATGAACAAAATCCAGAAAGAAATAAAAATCCTTTGTCGCATGCAATTCCATCATTGCACAGAGTTTATGTGACTGACGCACAGATGCAAGAAAGGAAAGGAAATAGGGAAACACTGAGAGACCAAGGAGGCCAGTGGCAAGCTTAGCAGAGAGACAGAGATAAACCTGACAGTGAAACTCCTTTGGACAAAATGAATGAAGCAGATATATGTTCCATACTAGTTGGCATTGGTTAGGATCAACAATGGCTACATGTAGGAATGGAATATAAAAACATCTTGGAGCTATCATTGATTTTTGCATAGTCTTCGACCTTTTCGTCTTTTTATTCTGATTTAAAACCACCAGGGAGTTTTGGCTTAATTTTCAATTTTTAAAGAAGTTGAGAGTGGGTTTTGAGTGAATGTCTCAATGGAGCCATAAGAATAACTTCTGATTTGTTTAATATATTTACAACTACAGATAAAAACCCTCCTCATGTTCATCCTAGATATGAAGATGGATCACTACTTATTTCCAATAACTTGCAGAACTAGAAAAAGTCCATACATATGAAATTTCAATACGCTTATCAACTAAGAAATTGTTTAACCAAAAAAAAAAACCCAAAAGATTATAAATAAACAGATAGATGAAATAAAAGGCATTGTGAATTCAGTGGGAAAATATGAAGCGCTACATAGGAACACAAGGAAAGTTACATATAAATATTATAAAAAATAAATAAATATATTGACGCGAGTCTTTGCAATTTCAATATAGGTATGTTAAAACACATTGCATTGAATACACATACCTCTGGAAGTACGTCCACTTTTCTCCCAGCAGCTATTTCAAATGAGTATATTTTCATAAGAGCAGATATTGCATATGCCTTCAGAAATAGAAGAAAACTGTTAAGAGATGGTCCTTTCTTAAAGAATTTTCATCCAATTGGATAGTCTATAATAAAAACACACATCATATGAGTGGGTCTCCAACTACAGCTGTATCATATCAAACATTGTGAAGTACTTTTTGACAACTGATCCTGAAGGGGAACAAAGGAAAATCATCAATTTCTCCAGTCACTGCCATTCCATCACTATCTGGGCCTAATATTTGCCTAAGTTAATATAGTGATGCCACAGAAAAGCAAGTAATTCTTCAAAGATGCTCAGAAGATTATATAAGGAGAAGAGATGTCTCCTTCCTTAGAGCCACACTTTCTAAATAAATGTTTGTAGTAGCAGAAATATAGAATGCTTCAAGAAAATAGATTGATGCATCAAAGTGCATACAAAATGCAGTAATCATTCAATTGTCTAAGCAAACAAGCAGATACATTAACATGCATCCACAATGGCATACAAAATGTGGGTGCAAATAAGCAAAAAATATGTACAAAAAACTCATGCTTTGATTGTATAACATTGTAAGGTAAACCACAGATACAAATTGGTACTGGTATTGGATCACATATATAAAGAAAAACAAAATAATTTGGTATTGGATTCCAAATTCAAAATAATTTTGGATTCCAAATTCAAAATATAATACAAGAAAAACAAATCCTTAACACAACACTCTGAATTGCGTCAGGGACAATTTGACCAAGTGCCATTGGTAAGCAACTTTTCACCAAATCTTAGATAATTAGGGACTCGACAATGCTGAATCATGAAACATAACTGTATCAGCCATTGAAACATTGTATAGTTAACATATCTTTTATATTGTTGAGATAAATTAAGAAACAACAGTCATGACTGAAAAGATTTCCGTCCTTACAATATTTGGGATTTAGATCCAAAATTTATATAAAATATATCTATTTCTAATTCATATTTAGACCAGAAACAGAAGATTTTCAAAGTGAATAGGTCATGACAAAGATTTAAGTGCAATAAAATTAGTGACACAATGACTAATACCTTCACTGTGTCATCAGTGGAATATGCCTCAGCCACATCACACAGCTTCCCCATTATATATGAAGCAGAACACTTACCATCTGCAGTTCCATATTCCCCCAGCACCCAACAAATAACCTGCAAATCAGAATTTGCACATGAACATGATTCATAATAAGGGTACAGGCATTAAAGAGTTCTGAATCATGCAGTAATTTCATATTTTATCTTGTAGTCTTGATTTTCTACTCTACAAGTTAACAACTAGAACTATGCAGTTCAGTCAAGTTTTATCTGGAGTATTTCAAAAATTCCAGATCTGCAGTGCTTAAGAGTCTCTAGTTATTCTTTTTAGGGAATTTCAATTAACATGCTCTAGTAATCTTAATTAATATTTGCTTAGTGTATTTCACGAGTCTAGTCTAGTCCTTCGGATGTTTAGGAATTGAATAATTTAGTTGACAAGGAGAGTTCATTTTTCAATAATGCATGCCCTTTCCGATGCAGCAAAGGTTCCACACAATGTTCTCCATAGTCATGGTTGCATTAAGCACAACAAAGCCTAAGGGCATCACCTCAAAGGCCCTAGGTCCATCAAACAGTGATTCCAGGAATAGTCTCTCTTCTTCTGTTCAATTTTCTAGTTGTTATGCAATCATATGTACAGCCTAGCTTCTTCCTTAAAATACTACACATTGATTAATCACATTATAAAGAGTTTCCTGCAATTCAATTATTATTTTGTGTATATTCCCATTAAAAACATGGCAACCAATGTACTTTGTTGGGGCAAAATTTGTAAGATTATCCACTACAAAATAACAAAATGAAGAGCAGCATGTAGAGATTAGTGCTCCCCAAGCTCAGGCCACTGAACACGCAAAAACAAGCCAGGCTTGGGTATTTTAAAACTTAATAAAATGTCCAGTCAATCACATCAAGCTGAATACAGCAACGTATTTTATTTTGTTTGTGTCTACATGCACACACGGGTTTCACATTGTCTATATGTCATGAATTGCACAGCATTCTCTTAGTATGATGTCACTTTACACAACTAGAACCCTTAAAAGTCAAAGGAGTCAGGCTAGATTTTACAGGCTTAATTGCATCAAAACAAAACAGATTTCATTCAAGCTTTTCAAACCAAAAAAAATGCCTCCGCTCATTCTCACCTGTAATCTACTGTATTATATCTAAGAGAGAGCATATATCATGAAGGTGTATGTCAGAAACCTGAAAATTTAAAAGGTAAGTGTAACACAGAACATACTTGGAGAAAGGCAGATGGAAGCTTTGGCTCTCCAACAATTTTCAAATATGACTCCACCTGCACCCCATGGAAAGTCAACCTTTAAATTTGAAGCAACTTTAATAAAAATAAAAAACAATTTCCATTCTACTTATCATAGTCAGATCGAGTACCCAAAAACAAATGAAAGCTGCATATCTAAACATTTTTGTGATTCAATGACAAACGAAAAGACAAATCACAACTAAACCAAAGATTCAAGAGACATGGTAGGAACTAAAAGATAACTGCTCAGACAACATATATCATTTCGGTTATTATGAGTGAAGTCCCCAAGTTCATAAGAATATAAGTGCTTACGAACTTTCTATCTGTGATATAATCACTACTACCTCATCCCAAAACAATTGTGTCCAAGAAATGTTATTTATCTTCACTAAATGGCATGATCACTACCACCACCCTCCCAAAACAATCGAACTTTATCTCTCTGATTTTACTTGCGTTCCTAATTGATCTACTAAACAATTGTATTAATAGATTAATAGTCATCTTTTTCTTTTAAGAAACACTACTAAATAGCTCCTCAGTCTGCATGCAAAAATTTAATGGGGCAATTATTTTCCCTGAGCGACCGTTCTTTATAAATGACATTTCATGTAACATGCTAAATGAAGGGTGGAAAAAAAAGGTGAATAAACAGAACATATTGCAGAAACCTCCACTACAATCTATATAGTTTTTGAAAATATTATGTAGTAAATTGAGCATTATTTGTGACAAGCATCATATGGTGACAACCTAGACCATTATCCACCTTTTATCCAAGTCCTCTTTATTTTACCAAATTTCACTATTTCTTTAGGAACAAATACTACTTTTGCATCACACAATTAGAACTCCATAAGCAATTCAACATATAAAAGCATTTGCTACCAATACATTACAAAAGATTAGTGAAACAACTCTTTTAACTAGCATCATTCAAAGGAAAGGCTATATCAGAGAGGTAAATATTCCTGAAACTCATAGGAAAAAAATGGTGAGGGTTGGTTGGTTAGAGATTTGAGATTCAGTAAGGGAGCTAGAAAAACTTAGATCCAAAACTACATTCTGCTCCATGTATTGGAAAATGCATCCCCCAGAATTTCTTGCTTGTATTTTACATTAACATTCAGCTTACTACATTAAGTGAATACTCTTCATGATTCCAGCTCTTTACTGGCATTAAGCAAAAGCTGGCTTTAGTTCTAATACTGGAGCTAAAAGCTCAAGCTTTCTGCACTGACTTTGCAAAAGCCCAGTCCCAAGTATCCCCTTTTTGAATAGATGAAAACAATAAGTATCTTTAAATTTTTAGATCCTCACCTATTTGTTCTGACTCACACTTGTGATTTATAAAGTATAAAAATCTGCCAACAAAATTGTGCTTCATGATAATAATTCATGCAAATCCCCAAAATCCTTGTTTCGAACTAAGTACATTAAAAACTTCCAAGAAATTTTTTTTTTTAAAAAAAAGTAAAAGGTCCAGTAAAGAAAGGGGGAGGGGAACACCTATGAAAAGAAGACACAATTAGGTCATAACAAACATGAATTCAGAAGAAAACATACTGCAGATGATCTTAGCTGACAGTCTGCAGTGTCATCAGCTTCGCCGAATCCCTCAGCAATCAACCGCATCAAGTTATGTGCAACTTTAAGGTTAACCAGATCCCCTGCATGCTGAAAGACTTTATTCATAGTCTGTAGAGTAGATACACAGCTGGTGTTAGCTTGTCAAACTCCAATAGTAGTAGTTAATTGTTAAAATGGAAACAGAAATATCTCAATAACCTGGATAAACCACTGGTTGCTTGGTGCAAATTGTTCAGCGAGTTCAACACATCTTGATGCTATTTCAGTTTTGTAATGGTTATCATTGATGCTTATCATATAATCAATCATTCGATCCACAATTACTTCAACATTTGATGACCTTGTCATTTTATATAACAGTTCAAATGTCTTCCGCTTAAGGGTATCATCAGGATCCTGGTACCATAAACAAAGTCAGGCATAAGATTCAAAACATAAACTATCCTATCCAATTAGTTGAAGCAGAGAAACAAACTTATGCAGGATCTTCTATTTTTAAGATTGCAAAGGGAATATTAGTAAAAGTACAAGAAAAACCATCTTGCAAGTGACATCAGAAAGTAGAATCAAGAAACATGCAAATTGCAACTAACAACAATATTTCAACCATTTCAGAGCTTTGGCAAGTAGTACAAAGACAGAATTCAAAACTTTGGCTCATAAAATTTGTGAAGCTATATAGATAAACATGTCCTAGAAGATTTGAAGGTTCCTATTCTACACCTGTTAAAGTCTACTGTGACAACAATGCTGCAATCTCAATTGCACTCAATCCTGTTCTTCATGTCAGGGCTAAACACAGACAAGTAGACAAGCATTTTATTAAGGGAATGGCCTCAGTGGACTCATATGCATTCCCTACATTCCTACAGCTCAACAGTTGCTAATGTTCTCACAAAGGGACTTCCTAGCAAGAAATTCAATGTGCTAGCATAAGCAATGAGATATCTTCAAGCCAGCTAAAAAGGAGAGTTTGAAGATGTAAATTAAGATATTTGGTTAAGAAATCAGCTAAGCCAAAACATATCGCCAAAACATATCGTTCATTTACCAATCAAATCACATCCTTGTTTTACTAAATCAGAATATACTAGTTCTATATATCTTTGTTTACTATTTAAAAACTCCATTGTACTATATATTGATGTGCATGCATAATGTAAAATATATCAATAAAAAACTACCTCTCATTTTCACCATTTCCTAGACATCCATTTTCAAGAATGATTTTTATGACAATCTACATGAATTTTTCTCCCAAATTCTGCCAAGGGTTACTCAATGTTTGTAACATTACAAAGTCAAAAGTGAAGACCGAAAATTTAAAGATTTGAAGTCCTTGTAATTCTGTAGTTATGGTAGGTACAGCTACAACTTTTCTCATGTTTGTCCATCAGCTCTAGTGAAGAACTTCTGCACATGAAGATTTATTCTATGCAAGAAATATCTTCTAATGATGGTAAGGGCCATTCTTGATAACATGGAATTCCTTTCCTATATGGTAGAAGATCTTGTTTTTGAAATCAAGTTAAACCTTGTACTCAAATAAAGAAACTTTCTCTTTTGAAAAAACTTTTCAGAAGCAATACCAATGTTTTGTTTCTCCAACAATTGTTCCTTCTGGCCACAACACTCAAATTCCTCAAGCAATGTTTACTTTTGAGTTATAATCCTTGAATAGAATGTTCGAGGAAAATAGCCTAATGAGTGTACTGGCCAAATACTTCATGTTGAGAATTTTTTAACCCTATGAAAGATATATCGTATTTCTACATTATTTTGCTTTGCATTCTGCTTGAACCCAATGAAAAACATATTTTAAATTTTAACCCAACTGAACTGATTCATACCAAATTCAATAGTTGCTTTTCAATTTATGGTGAAAAAACAATTCAATTAGTTTTTATTTATTTTTATTATTATAAAAAGAATGATCAAAGAATTTTATAAAAAAAGCAAATAAGAAAAATGAGGTGACTTGGGATATAAGGTGCATGTGAGCTAGTATTTAAGTGAGAATCAAGCTGTACTTATGCAGTCGTTTATAACTCGGGGCCCTCACCTTCCGAAAGGGACTTACTCGGCTTGAATGAGGATTAGTCTGAATGTGGACATGATTTAAAGGTACTACACTCGAGTCATAAGCAAAATAAATAAAGAAAGAAAGAAACTCAATCCCTTACCTCTAGACAATCAATAACAGCCAATTGATGTTGTTCAGCAATCTCTGGACTCAACTTTATCAATCTACCAAGCGCATCAATACCCAGATACTTCAGATTGTGACTATCACTCTGCATAAGTAATTGGTAAATTATGTCAAAACAGAGAACAACAAAGTGAAAAACTACTAATATAAGGAAATCTTTTAAATGAATAAACAACCAACCTTTAAAAATTTGGCAATTGCATCAGCTGCAGATTCTAATAGTTTAGGGTTGGGATATAAGGAGGCAATACAACATATGCTCTCGTAAAGAACAGCATTGCCTATATTACTTGTTGAATCACACTTTTTCATTATGTCACCTATAATAGTATACATCTGTTCGCTGGCCTTCTTATCACCACTACCCAACAGAGCTAGAATCTTTAGTAATTTGATCTGCATAAATGAAGTAATTAATAAAGGAAACATATACAAATAAGAAACCAAGAGAGAGAATGTCAAAAAAAAGGAAGATAAATATACAACAAGAATCCAATTTGAGAAGATAGTGCGGAAAAAAAAATGAAAAAAATGGGGACCTGAACAAGATACTACTATAGAAATAGGTTTACACAATTCAAACGAAAACACAGGGATGATAGATAAAATGTATGTGATGCATAAGCAGACAGTACTCTCCTCTCATGTCAATGATGCAATACTTTTACAAGAATTACTTCTGACAATATCAAATATTCTTATTCTGTATGTTCCACATTTAAATTAAAGCAACAACCTTTTTATCCCTATGAATGGAACTAGATTCATTAATAGCCAGAGAAAATCAACAAATAAATATTAAGTATGAAATATAGATTTACTAAAGCCTTAAACCTAAAGAATCTTTCATATCTCTTACATTAAAATCTACTTCATATTATAGAAAAAATTTTCAGCCCATCACCCATGCTTGATAAACGCTTCAGGCTTTAGCTTCATAGTACTAGGAAAAGAGAGGCTTTACCCCATTTATGAAAACAGCAACACCACAGTTCAAAAAATATTCAGGTTAAATATTCTACCCTAAAATAGGTTGTCATTTGACACCAAAAAAAAAGTACATCTTTAAAAATACAGGAGTATGTCAAATCAAGCTAAAGAATCTAACTATCCTATGATTCAGAATTATATTAGACAAATAAAAAAACTTGATGAAAGGTACTGCCCAGATTTAGTTCTCTTTCTTTGTGCGATCATGGTCTTCCCTGTGAGAGGACTAATTGAATGCTTTATGGTCTATCAATTTTTTTAGGTGACAACTTCCCTAAGGTATTGGGTGTGCCCAGGCACTGAATTTAATCCATCCACAGACACATTTCTTAGTTGTATTGTTTGATCATATTCCTTTATCCTTTGCTTAAAATGCCATGCTTAATCTAAGTTTCCAAATGTTTCTTTTTTATCTTTTTACCCATTCTTTTTCTTTCCTTCTTTTCTTTTGATCTCAAGCTTTGGGCCCTGGTTATTTTAGTTAAAGGGAAACTCTGAGCATGGTAAGTTGCTCAAACTGATCTTTTAGGGTGATATCAGCATAGATTATCAATTTTCACTTTAAACAAATTCCTATAATAACAAGCTTGTTAGCACACAGACTCACCTATTTATTTAAGTAAAATCAACTAACTGTGCAAAGACAAATCAAGATGTGAAATAATAAGAGCAATCTCACCCTTGTAATTTTGAAATAAACATAAAAGTGGCCTAGTTTAGCATAAAACCAACTACTTATAGATTTGACATCTTTGTTACAATAACAAGTAATTATAACTCTATTATCAAAAATATAGAATTCAATTTCAGAGTAGACCAGCAGCTCCAGGCCTCTTTTTGTATTTTCTAGAAATACGTTACAAAACAATTTAGACCAACCTCATAGTCTCTCTCATTTGCAGCAGTACTAGAGAGTAAGTATACCCTAAATAATATTCAGTTCAGTCATACTAGAAATATAAATCTTTTGAGGAAGAAAGCAGCACAAAAAGGTCCATGTCAGTTGATACATTTAACAGGCAGAGATGTTGGAGAAAAAGATATATTATGTTTCATAAATGATTATTGCCATGATACAAGTAATCAGTTATGGTTTCCAGAAAAAAAAGAAAAAAAAAAACTGTATGAGTAATTTATTAAACATCAAATTTCCTGAAAAAGTGTGTGCCTGTATAACCAAGACATGGGAGAATGAAGCTCTACCTTCCCTTCTCCATATATAAATCTTGCTAAATATGAAAAATGTAGAACCTAGCTAATATTCATATACACAAATAAGCTTAAAGAAACATGAGTATAGCAACAATAAGCATATGAGCTTTGACTCCTAGATCAAGCATGAAGGAAATGAGATGGCTAACTATGACAATTATAAAATTGAACTACTACTCACTAAAATTGCTTGTAAAGAATATTAATCAATTTAAGTCATGAAAACAACAAGATCTAAAGTTGAGCCTCAAAATAGGCAATTCAGTATGATGGAAATAAGCTTTCACTGTGAAAATTATAAAATTGAACTACTTCTCACTAGAATTGATTGTAAAAAATTTAATCAATTAACCAGTGGACACAACAAGTTCTGAAGTTGAGCCTCAAAATAGGTAACTCAGCTTACCTGGATAAAAGGTGCCGGCATCTGATGATAATCATAACTTTTTGGTAGCCTTCGTTCAGCTACTTGTTTAAGAATGTTTACAAAGCTTGTAACTAGATCTTTGTACGGATTAACATCAATTGTTATAAGATCAAATAGGGGGCAAAGAGTAGCACCCATAACTCCAGGATCATTATCACATAGCCTCTGCAACATTTATATGTCAAAAACAATGTTAATGTTCTTATTTATGCCAATATCATTTGTCAAAACAGATCCCCCTTACTTTGGCAATTAAAGTATAATAATAAATAATACAAGATCTACATCCCAAATCAACCAAGCAATTTAAGGTATAAAAATGATAATGAAAGAACTGAAAAGAAAAGAAAGAGTTTCTTTTAGTTACAATTTCTCTCTTCAAATTAGGGAGAAATGGATGAAAACTTGAGTTTAATTAGAACTTTCAAATATGCCATTTTTACCTTAGAATTTGTTGTAAGTCATACCCCATGAAACAAAAGGTTATTTAGTAAATATACATTTCAAAAATCCTTTCTTTGCCTCTCTACAAACTACAATATAAGAGAAAAAAGCACCACACTTCTTTTCATTCCTAAACTCCCAAATAAGATCATTTTATTTTCTCTCCCAACTTGATTTTCTTTTCATTTCTTCTCTCAAACTAAAGGTTATGGCTGCTAAAATATATATCTCTTTACCTTTATAAACAAAAAAAAAAAAAGAATCATATGCTTAGTTACAAAGTAAGATTGGCAGACAAGCGCAAGTCTTCTACTCATTTATTATAAATACAAGATAGTTTCATGTGATTGGACTAATAGATCATTAATACATAAAAAATAAAAACAGAACTTACAGTGCAGCACAATATGCACAAAAACAAGAATCTTTGCATCATAAAGGCATGTCAATTTGAAAGGGACACTTTTATCACTTAACCGATTTTCTCCTCTAATAAGCAGACACTTAGAGAGGCAGGGGGCATTTTTTTTTTCTTATTTCTTTTCAGTTAAGAAGTTTCCTTCTAATTTCCTAACACGACATAAAATCGACCCATTATAAGTTCATTTCCTATCACCCAAACAAAACAATTCAGTAGCAAAGTAATTGTATAACACTACTTTTCACAAATGTGAGTCTCATATGTTTTCAACAGCTAGAGTAATTCTTTAGTAATTAATCCATTAAGTATTAATCCAGACTAACCCTAAAAAATTTGCTATTTTCATCAGAGCCAAGTTTGTCAATACAGACAAAATTAAAACTACCTCATTTCTCATTCTTCAATATTCTACTCATTTATTCAGTGCACGATTAAAATATTGTTAGTTTCTTTAGTAAGTGTACTAATACCTATTAAACCATTAAGCTTCTCGCCACCCAATATTTTATATTTCATATACACGGTCACAGTCTCAAAAAGGTACAGAAAGACAGAATCTCACACAAAATCTGTGAACTAGTTAAAGCCTTCTAACTCCAAAAATCATTCCACTCACTGAAATTTTCCTTGAACTCTTCCTAGCATGAAATTTTCCAAGTTGCTAAGATTTTCTCTTTTCTTTTTTTTCTTTTTTTAATGTGGAGAAGTAAAGGCTAAAAAATTTAACTAGCCTCTCCACTTCTTCATTGTCCAAAATGAATCTCAAGCCAAAATACAATTTTTTTTAAAAAAAAAAAAAAGAATTCAGCAAAATCAATCCTTTTTATATATATATATATATATATGCAAGAATTCACAAGCTTAGTTCACCTTTCGGAAATTAGAAATGAGGTGATTGACCGAAGAAGGAGACTTTTGATAGAAGCGGTGCAATGCCATAACTGCCTTCTTCCTGACAGCCTCTTTTTGATGGCTCAACAAGTCCGCCACCTGCGGCAACACTGCAGGAATAGTCTCCTCATTAATCAATCTACAAATTGCATTAAGTGCAGCACAGACCACCAGGTAATTATCCGATTTCAGGTCCTTCTGTATAGTATTCACAATCAAAATTATCAAATCATGATCCTCATTTAAAAACAGTGTTACAGCCAGATACCCAGTTCTTTTCGCGTGAATGTTGTCATCATGGGTCATTTTAACTGCGTGTATATAACCAAAAGAAGCATCATGCCCAAGCATCTCTATATAAACAAGGCGAATAATATACTCCTTCATTTTTCTTTTCGGAATATCAGGCTCCACAATTCGCCTTTTCAGGGTTTCAATTTCATGTAAAACTATACGGTCTTCTTCAGCCTTAGATCGAGCTTCCCCAATAGACTTTATCAAGTCAAGAAACTCCTTCGACTGGCCGAACCCACCTTGGGAGCCCATTGCGAGCTCCCGCCCAATTGTCTTCAGCTGCTCCAGCTTTGATTATCTTCTTCACCGGAAAGGAAAATAATTTACAAAAAAAAAAATCAAAATTCCGGCCCGAGGATTGCAACTGAAATTTGCAATTCAATCGGGAAATTCGGGCCGGAGGCTATAAATTGAGGGTTTTAGGTATATACTTTGAAGATTAAGGGATCTGATGATTGAATAACAGGCAGATAGATAAAGATCTAGAGAGAGAAAGCTAAGGCAAGGGCAGTGAGAGAAAGATTAAAGCCCAGGATGTGTGTTCTGCGTGGGAGAGAAGAGGGCAGGTCCACGGTACCTGCTAAGGGAAGTAAGAAGCACGTGTACAAACCAATTTTGGCAGAATTCATACGTATATATAATATATATTATATTTTTCTCTGTTGGATTTTCAAATAGTGAAATTTTGGCAAATTGGTATAAACAATCCCAATTTGGTGACATTGGTCCCAAATTATTATTTTTTTATAGAATTAGTTCTTGAACTATAAAAAATTGTGACATTAGTCCTTCCATTAAAAATTTTGTTACCTTATAAAAAAATTAAAAAATTCTAAAAGCATTTCTGTTATTACACTATTTAAATAAAAAAAACTTATATACTTTTCAACACTTACTTCCCGAAACTACACCATTTCGGAATCTGACATTTGGCAAAAATATTACTCCTATAATTAATTTTTATACCTCAAAATATTTCTAGCTTTTACTACATAGATGGAGAGTACAATTTATTTAAAATATGTTTTTTTTTCTTTTTTTTTTATGAATGATTTAAAATATGTCTTATAATTGTATTACATTACCACAAACCTCAATTCAAACAAAATAGCGTACAAATCACAAACTAATGTAATATATATAGAAAAGCCAAAAACATGTCAATCAAAAACAGCAAGTTTATGATACTCTTCACCAGCAATGGAAAGCTCCATGACCTATTCAGGATTAACTATACCACCTTCCTCCAATATAAATTGAATGACTTGAACATTTCAGTTTAAGGGAGGATTTGTAGAGAATTACTAGTCTAAGTTAGATAGTTTGTTCAACAAATTCTATTTTTTGGTTTGAAACCGAATTTGGCAGCACTATGACTGAATTGGATGTCGAACACCCAACCTTTAGGTTGAGAGCATAGGTGCTGACCACTCGATCACAACTCATTTGACTTCATCTAGGAAAGAGTCAATAAGGATCGGGTTTCTTCTTTAACTATTTTTTCTATTGTTGCAAGGCTATTTATAGAGCTAGTATTTTTCATTTAAAGTAACACATAATCTCGAGTTTTTTCCCAAAATAGCCCTACTTTTTAAAAACACTCCGTGTTTGGTCCTGTTTTTGAAACTATTTCTTAATCTGGTTTTGACTCATTTTGTGAATGAGTCATTATGGGTCCTACTGACAAAAAAAAAATCTCTCTCATAAATTCCGGGTCCCACTGACAAATGGTGATTTATTTAGGTTTAGGGTTTTTTATTTGTGTTTATAAAGAAACATTATATATGGAAATTTTTAATATATTGATTTTTTTTTTTTGCAATTTTTAGATGGCATTGTTGGAACAACCAATTAGACTAAATTTCTTTTGGGATTGTAGTATTCTTTACGATGGAAATGGAAATCCATATTTTGAGGGGCCATCAAAAAAATCATGGGTGTTTAGGAGACAAATGTCTTATTCCGATATTGTTCAAAAGGTTTGCAACTATAGAGATATTGATATGACAACAACGAACTTAAAGTTGATGTTGTGTTGTAAGAATGAGTCGTAGCATTATTTAGTCCAAATTTTATTTTAGGCAGGAGAATGCTATGACTCATTCGTTGTACGAGTCATAGAATTCTCTACTGTTCAAAATTTGAGCTCGGGCAGAGGAGAATGTTATGACTTATTCGTTGTACGAGTCATAGAATTCTCTATTGTTCAAAATTTGATCTCGGGTAGAGGAGAATGCTATGACTCATTCGTTGTACGAGTCATAGAATTCTATAATAACGACAACACTATATAGTTAACCATATCGCCTCAAACACAATAGAATAAGATTCATCAAATAATCATAACAAGTTCAATATTATTAATAATTAACCAACTCATAAAACTTAATATAACAATATCAAAACAATCAGTTAATTAATTTGTAATACACCAATGTCAAAACAAGTTCATTACTATTACATATCATCCGGGGGTATATCTATTAACGGCCTTCCGACCTCGTCGAGGTCTAATTTCAGTACAAGGTATAGCTTCTTGAATATACAGTCATCGGGGGCCGAGAAGATGAACCACTCACATTTTCTTGTGTTCGATTGTCTTCGGGAGGCTGAGAAATTGAGATAGAACCACATGCATATTCTAGAGTGAGACACTCATGAGGAGATTGAGAAGGTGAGCCAAAACCAAATGCCTCTTCGTCCTCTTCTTCCTCACCCAAATCAACATTTGTAGGTCTGCGTTGTTTGCCTCCTCTCTTTACCCCTTTGGCTCCACGGGTGAAGACTCGATTCTTGGGTCGCCTAGTTGGATTAACCACAAATTCCGATCCAGTAAATACACATGTTGCGTCGTGATGGCCAAGGCTCGATCCTACTGTAGCAAGCCCACGAGTAAGTAATTCCTTCATCCGACTAAAACAAACTCGATCTTGTGATTCGGATATGTTCTTCAACTACTTCTCACATATATCGAGACAAGCCTCAGCAACATTGGCCTGCACCAAAATGTAAGAAGTAAATAAAGCATTTATTAATAAATAGTTAATACAAATGAACTATCAAGTGAAAATTACCAATATAACAACACTAGACCCAGTAATGGAATAGCCTTCATCAACGTGGCTTCCGTAAATCGGATTGCCTACTAAAATGCGAGTAATTGTGATGTACCAAGAATAATAATCATCGGACACGTCACTTCCATTTATTGTACAAGGTATTTGAGAAAGAGCAAGATTGTATCGATTTTCCCAGCAAGCAAGATGAGATCGGTGAGTTATCAACCAATCAATAGATGAATTGCCACACAATTGACATTTGTGAAGGTAGGATAGATAGACATGAACAGGTTTTGGAATTGATTGAAAAAGACCAAATTGTCTGGTAACTCGATCGGGACAATGGACCTCTACAATCTCCCAACATATCAATGGTACTTCAACACTCCATATGTTGTGACCAATTAAATATCTCTCCGGAAGAGCTCCAATAATGTCATTGTATGGCATCCATGAAAACTACAATATATATATATATATATATATATATATATATATATATATTCAAATACAAATACAATTACATGATTGAGGGACATTGAATAGAAAATTACATGTGATTAAATGGATTTTTTTGAAAAACAGATGAGTTAGTCATTTAGCTACCATGAAAGACATCTAACATATCTACATTTAAACCATGCAAAGTCATGGAAAATAAAAAATACAAAATATAACTTGCAAATTAAATTACCTAAAAACCATGCAACTAACATACTGTAATGCAAAAACAAAGCATACAAAAACTAGATGCTATACAATTCAACTCCCTCACCCTAATTGGAGCTATGTTATACAATTCAAAAAAAGGGAATCAAATCTCCTCACACCTAATGCATTATCAATCGTCTCTTTTTCACCAGCCCAAATTAAAGATGTCATATGCTCATTTTGCTCATTCAAAACAACTGGACTCATTGGACCTAGATTTACTTCGTAGAACTCGTCATCTACATAAACATCAAATAAAAAATTATATGTTATTGAGACGTTCAAGTATTGAATTATATGTTATTGAATTAGAAAATTTGATATGTTATTAGTTTAGTTTTATATGTTATAGTTTAGTTTTGAACAAGGTCATAAAAGTAGATTCCATTTAATTGATAAAATTTTCTACAAGGCCACATGATGGTACATCTGTAAAAGTACTTTTGAATTTTTACAACATTACAAAAAAGGGAAAAAGACAGATGATGCAGCACTAATTGATAGCTAATTAAGCAATAATAGCATATCAAGAGTTTCAATAGCTTATATAAAGCAATAGTATGTTTCAAAAGAATTAAAGACTAATTTACAAAATGCATACAGTAAAAGGAAGCTTAAAGAATTAAAATTGGAAGAAAAGAAATAAATAGCATGCAAAAAGAATTGAACTAAGAATGTAGGAAAGGAATTGAATTAGAAAATATGCATGCAATCAGCTACTACCAAAAACAGAGGAAAAAGCAGGGGAATGAAATTTCAGTTTTGGAAATTATACAAAACAGAGCAATTACAGAGATAGACATAAATTAGCTACTGGAATTTTCTAAAAACATAGGAAATTACATACTGGAATTTTCAAAATGAACAAGGCAGTTTGCAAATTGCAAATTTCTCTACATATTATAGTAGAAACAGTGAAGAAAGCTCACTGAAATTTTACACAAAAACAAAACAAAACATGCAACATCTACTGGATTTAATATTCAGCAGCAGTGGTGTAAAAATTCTGCCACTGTACTGCCCAAAACTTTCAGCTAAAACAGAACAAAACCACGCATACAATAAACTTCCGGATTAAAAAAAAAGCAAGCAGCAGTGAGGTATACAAAATGCTACTGAATTGCCCAAAAAAAAAAATCGGTGAACATGTAATGTATAAAAAGTATAAATATCAACACCTAGCTACTGGAATTGGCAAACAAAAGAAATATCTATATACCACAATTATAATACCATGCAAAACGAATTTACAAAGAAACCATGCACTAACCTACTGGAAATGAAGTGCAAAATATACATACATGATTATACTATTGAAACCATAAAAACCATACAAAATGTAGTTAAATAGAGTACACGCAATAAATGCATTTGTCTTTTTTTTGCGAAAACATACTATTGCTTGTATAATAGAATATGTTGTAGATTCGTCGACGAGGAAGAGTTTACCACTTACCCCCGATACCCTAGCGTTGGCGTAGATCTATGGACGACGGCAGTCGATTCAGTGTCAGCGCAGATCTATGGACGGCGGCGGCGATCAATTTAGTGTCGGCGAGAAAATCCAGGGTTTTTTGTTGTTTTTCGGAGGATGAGAGGAAAATAGGGGGAAAGGAAATTTGAGAAGAAGAGAGGAAAAAGAAAAGAAAAAAAAAGAGAAGAAGAAACGTCTGTCAATTGTAGACGGAAAGAGGAGGAGAGAGAAGGAGAGGAAAGAGAAAAAAATTTTTTTTGTCAGTGGGACCCAGAATAACTCATTCCGTGAATGAGTCAAAGCCAGATTGAAAAATAATTTGAAAAACATGGCCAAACACGGAGTGATTTTAAAAAGTATGGCCATTTTAGAAAATTACCTCCATAATCTCTCCTTAAAATTAATTGTCTTCTTCTATCTTTTCTATTCCTGACAAATATTCCTCTCAATCTTATGTTAATTTGCATTTGTCATAATTTTTATTCACTTCAACTTATCCTTTAGTATTTTTATTTGATTTTTCTAAAGATTTTGAGGTTTAATCTATTTTTTTTCTTCTAAGAACACAAAAGACAAAAGAGGTGTCATAGATGAATCTTGAGAGGACGTCTTTAAGACAATTTACATCAAGAGTCAAATTAGTTTCTTACGGAGAGAACTCCGACCCTAAATTTTAAACAGTTTCAAACATAAGTCAAGATTCGAACCTCACTTAACTTTGGAGTCACTTGTACCTTGGATTTTTAAATTTTTTTTTATAATTTTATTATTTTTAATTTTTAATCTCAAGATATTTTTTTTTTCACAGCTCAATGAAAAAATTATCTATTTTAAAATTCACTCGTCTTCATTTGTAGGCAAAATAGCGTTTTTGGTCATTTTGATTTTTTTTGGAACAACCATTGAGGTCCCTAATAGCTATTTTAGGACTGCTGCAAATCTCGTCTTTGTCTCCCGCCCTTTCTCTAACTCTCCTGACCACTTGAATTTACGACTTATTATTTAACAAACCCTCCTTCAGCACTACCATTATACAAGCAGCAGAGAAAGAGAAGAAATGGAGAAAAAAACTGATGAGGGAAAGGCATCGCTGGGATCGAGGCAGCTGAATTTGAAGAAGTCGTTCAAGCTCGGTATACGTTCTCTGTTAACCTCCTGTTCCAAAGAGGTCATTTTCAATTTCTTCAGTACTTATTCGAAAATATGCTGTAAATTTCTCACTTGAAGCACTATTTATGGGTTTCAACTGGAGAATTTGTAGGAATTCTGCAAAGCTTTTCCCAATTTTACAAACACAGAGCAAGAACGCCTCCATAGACTATTCATTCAGGTGCTGCTCTCTAACTTCTCTCTCGGGGTTTTCTTTTTCTTTACTTTTTACCAATTTAATGAATAAAAGGTTCCAAATTGTTTCCTTTTTTTTTTTTTTTTTTTCTAAAAAAAAAAAATTTAAAATGTCGTGAATATGTCTCAATAAAAGATGTTATTGTATTTTATTTTGTGGGATTAGTTTTTGTTTGGGTAATTTTGTGTTTTTGACCCTGTTTCATATCTATCCAATTTATTACTTTTTTATCTTTTCAGGTTATCACATCATTGCACCAAAACATAGAGGTATGGCATTTTTACAGTTTTTCTTTTTTTTTTTTTTTTTTTTTTTTTTTTTTATTTAGTTATTTGTGTATGTCTCTTTGCATAAAATTCATTGTATCTTGTCATTGGTGTGGAGGGTTGTACAATAAGCACACTCATAAGGTGAAGGAGGTTTGTTCAAACCTAAATATTATGGTTTTCATAAGGAAGCTATATTTTCAGAAAGGAACATTTATTACAAAAATATGTCTCTTCAAAATTTCAGAAAGAAACTATGGCACAGTTATTTTATTTTTGGGATCTGTTGGTACCCAGATGTTCTAAAAAATTTATACATGTGCCAAACCCTGATGGGCTAATAATGCTTGTGGAACGGTTTGAATTTCAGACTTTATTCTTTTTGTTTATGTAATGATAAATCATAAGGCATGAAGAGGTGAGTAGGAATAATTGGCTACTACTACTAGTACCCATTTGTTTCTTTGTTCTTGAATGGTGAGTAGGAATAATTGGCTACTACTAGTACCCATTTGTTTTGTTGTTCTTAAATGGTGAGTCGGAATAATTGGCTACTACTACTTAGCCAATTAACTACTTACTTATGGCTGTAGAATATTCTAGTTTGGCATAAATTAGACACTTTATTTTTTCTTTTCATTAATTTGTTTTTGGTTGTCATTTCTATCCCCATCACATGACCACCTAGGGACTTTGATAGTAGATACTCCCTCTAGAGTTCTATTGACTTAATGTAATGATCTTCATGCTTCTGTTCTTGACTTTGGGGCATACTCTGAACCTTTCATTTTTCATACCTTATTAGGTGAATGAGAGAATTTTGACTGTTTTCAGTTGAAATCTTGCAGGATGAATTTGAATCACTGTGCCTCGAGACTCAGGTGTGTTTAGTCATGATGTTGCCTGGTGCTTTTTCTTAATCTTATTTGGTTATTGATAGAAGAAAGGGAATGAAACTGTGTGGAACCAAGGACATATAGAGAGCATATAATTGTTATAACTTTCTAATTATTCAAGAATACATGGATTCCATTTCCTTGACATGGGAATTTATGAAAATATGTTTTTGCTGTCTCTGGTTCAAGCTAGTACCCAATTGTTTCAAATTTACCGGTATTCTTTGCAATTTGTTAGTGGTAGCATTTTGCTAAAAAATATACATCACATGATTATTTTTTATTTTTATTTTAAAATAATAAATACTAATTCTTTTTTTGTAGTCTTGTAAGTTTAGAAATGAAAGTATATTTGGAGAGTAAACAATTTCTCAACTGGATTCAATTTATTTGTTTATATTTTCTTATTACGTTGTGGATGCACGTGAAATTTATCTATGATTTGCTTAACATGATATACTTTGCTATTTGTTTTTACAACTCCTTTCCTGTTAGTCCATCTTGAAACTATGATCATTTGTCTTGATGAATTTTGGAAAAGGATTTATATATGTAAAAGGCGTAGACATATTTCAAATTTTATTTTTAAATTATAGGATCATCCTAATATGAATTATGCCAAAATTCTCCGAAGGATACTTGATATCTATGCATTATTTTCATTGTTGCAGTCTCTTTATTCTTTTTAATTTGATAATTATTTTTCACTTTGGTGATAAAGGCTGTAAAAATTCTCTCTTTGTTAAATTTGTAGCAAATATAATTACTTTAATGAAAAGGTTATCTTCTATGTTTCATGTTTTTCAGTTCAAAAAGGATTTAATATTTTTCTCTTGTTCATAGTTCTATGTCAGTATCATGCTGTAGTTTTTTCTTTCAAGCTGGATAACATCTGTGTGTTGGACTTTTGATTGTTCAATATCCTAATCTCATCAAGTTGCTTGCAGGCAGGACCTATACTTGATTATGTAGAGCAACATGTAGAAGAACAAAGTTTGGACCTTTTGTTAAATGAGAAGTATGCTATTCTTGCTCACTAGATTCTTATGATACATACCACTTCATAAAATTTTAGTCAACCAAGTTTCCGCTATATACTGTTAATTATATTTTGGTAGTTGTTGTATTATTTGTGCCTTTGTTGGGAAAATTTAATGTCTTGGAGGAGTGTGAAACAAAATGTTCTGTCATGATCTAGTGCAGAATAAGAGTATAGAATTATGGCATAATCTATGTGCTAAGGAATGTGGATTTATCATCTCTTATATGAAATCTATGAAGTCTCAATCCCAACTAAATTATGGTATGATAATTGAGCAGCTGTCCGCATTGCTTGTGTAAAGAATGGAAGAAAAATATTTCTTGATGTATTCATTTAAGGTACAACACCTATATATACATGTAAGACAATAATATAATAGAAAACTACTAAATACTAGTTACTGTCAATCACAATACCTAAGAAATGCCCCATTAATTAGGCAACCTATCTATCTAACTAATTAAGTAATTACTGTACATCATAATACTCCCCTCAACCTAGAGCATATATGTTAATCATGCCTAACTTGTTATAAAAATGGTCTACCCTAGTCTCATTGAATGCTCTTGTTGAGCAAGTCTAGGAGTTGTTCTCTTGTCTTCACGTGTCAAGTAGGAATTTGATTTTTCTTAAGCTTCTTGTGAATAAATAGACAATATATCTCAATATGTTTGGTTTCTTCATGAAATAGAGGATTAGAGGCAATATAAAGGTCATCTTGGTTGCCGGACCATAGTTTTGCCAACATTGTTTCAAGTATGAGGTGAGGGATCTACATAATTACATGCAAATATAATCTTATATTTTGGTTCTGCACTAGAGAGAGACATAACATTCAATTTCTTACTCTTCCATGAAACTAAATTGCCTTTAACAAATACACAATTGCCAACTGTGGATTTTTTTTTGTTAATCTTTGAACTTGCCCAATTTGCATATGAATAACATTCTATATCGGGGAGTACTACAATTTTTTACTCCTAACTTCCTAGTCTCTTGATAAGTCAATCACATATTTTTGTTGACATAGAAAGATGCTTTGTTTGCTTCCTCAACCTGTAAGAAATATTTTGAACAAAAGAAGTACTCCTAAATATTTAGGGTTTAATAGGAAATGACTTGATATGAAATAGAGTATCATAAGGAGACTTTCCTTGAAGAACTGATGATGTTATTAGGTTGATGAGGAAGCAGGTTGTGGAGATGGTGGTAAGTAGAAAGTATTTCTCGTACTAGAAAGTATTACCTTTGGAGCTATTAACCACATTTATAGTTCCTCCAATTTTTTTTTTTTTTTTTGCTTCTTACTATACACATTCCTATAGTCACGTGGTAACTATAGTTGATGGGTCCATCACCATTGTAGTTGGCCAAGGGGACATTGTTTTAAGCAATTCACTTACTATTAAAAATGTCCTTCATGTCCATAAACTACTAGTCAATCTTGTTTCTATAACAAATCCCTATAAAGATTCCAATTGCAATGTCACATTTTTTCCCTTCATACTGTGTTCCATGAACACGACACAAAGAGGATGATTGGACATGCTAGAGTGAGAGATGGACTTTACTACTTGCAGGATCTAAGAGTAAAACTTAAGTCGAGATTCCTCTATCTTCATCATCAATGCTTCTTCCTGAGTCAATTATATCAAATAATTATTAAGATTTGGCTTTATCATCATTGTTTAGGTCCTCCATCTTTTAATGTTCTTAAGTTGATGTTTCCTTGTTTTTCAAAGGGTCTAGTCTTGAGTCTTCCCATTGTACTAATTGTTAACTTGCAAAGCATAAATATACTTATTTTCAATGTGTCAATAAAAAATCCATTAAGACTTTTTCTCTCATTCATACTGATATTTGGGGACCATCTATGGTATGAAATATTTTTGGTGCTAAATGGTTTGTTCTATTTGTTAATGGTTGTACACAAGTCACATGGACCTATCCCTTGAAAAATAAATCAGAGGTTGCCACTATTTCTTTTCAAAATTTTACAAAATGATTAAAACACAATTTGATGTGATGTGAGAGTTAAAAGGTTTCGTTCAGATAATGCCAATGACTATTTCAACTGAACTCTCCCATTCCTTTTTCAATAAGAAGGGACTATTCATGAGTCCTTGTGTGTTAAGACCCCAACAAAATGGTGTGTTGAGCATAGAAATGTCATCTCCTAGATGTCATAGGAGCCTTATATTACTTCACAAAAATGTGATTGAACAATATTGGGGAGAAGTTTTAATTGCCACTCATCTTATTAATAGACTTCCTACTAAGGTTCTTAACTTCAAATGTCCCATTTACACTCTCACAACGTTTACCTCCACTTTCACTGCTTTCAGCAGTCTAGTTCCTTGTCTCTTTGGCAATGTTACTTTTGTTCATGGCCACTCTAAACAAAGAGGAAAACTAGATCCCCTGGTTCTTCTATGCATTATCATTGGTTACTCTTATACACAAAAAGTTATAAATGTTTACATCAATTTACCAATTTTTTTTTCTATTGATATCACTTTTGTTGAAACTGAGTCTCTCTTTTTTATTTATTTTATTTTATTTTATCCATCTTATCTTTAGGTAGAGGCCTTGAGTTAAGCAAGTAATAAAGCTAGGGTAAACAATTTGTTTCTTTTATATTTTTCGTGTTGAAAGTTGTATAATACTCTTGTTTGACTTATGTTTACTGCTATATTCCCTTGAATGAGTTATTTGCAATGACAATTAATAAGGAAAATCAGGATGATGCTCAACCATTAATAGTGCTCAAACTCGCAGAAAGACCCAACTTTTGCCAACCCTAGTGAACTTATGGAGAAACCAAATGAATCTGATGATAATATTCAACGAATTGCCCTTAGGGAAGGAACTAGGACTTGTATAAAACATCCTCTCTACCTATTCATGACTAATCAAAAGTTGTCCCAAAAGCATGAAGTTTCTTAAGTAACCTTCACACACTTCCCATTCCAAGAAATCTATATGAGGCATTAAAGGACAAGAAGTGGGAGGATGCAATGAAAGTGGAAATGGCGGCACCAGAAAAAAATCAAACATGAGTGTATTGGTGATATTGCCAAGATGAAAGAAACCGGTTGAATGTAGATGGATGTTCAATATAAAATATAAATTCGATGGCTCTATAGAGATATATAAGGCAAGTTTGATTGCCAAAGGATATAATGAAACCTATGACATAGATTATCTTGAGACAGTTGTCCAGTGGCAAAGATGCATACAATATGAATTCTTCTCTCATTAGCTGATAGTTTTGGGTGGAATTTAGTGTAGTTTGATATAAAAAATGCTTTCTACCTGATCACATGAAGGAAGAAATTTATGTGGAGGAGAGTCAAGGTGATAAGTCTTTGTTTATAAGACACTCGAATTTAGGGGGAGTGACAACCTTGTTGGTACAAGGTATATGTCGATGGTATCATAGTGATTGGCAATGGTAAAAGGGAATGGAGGGTGTGTGCTGGCATAATTTGACATCAAGGAGCTTGGAAAAATAAAATACTTTCTGGTATTGAATTGACACATTTAAAATTAAGGATATTCATTTTTCAACAAAAGTATGTGCTTGACTTGCTAGGAGAAATAGGGAATTTGGGTTGCAAACCAATTGAAAGACATGTTGAATATAACCATTGACTATGTGATGCTCTAGAGGATCCAATAGTAGATAGAGGTGTTTATCAAAAACTTGTGGGTTGTAAATCATGTCACATACGAGGTTGGATACTGCTTTTGCGGTGATATTAGATTTATGCATAATCCCAAAGAAACACTTCTCAAGGGTCTTTATAGAATCTCACAATACTTGAAAGGTAATCTTGGAAGAGGTATTTTGTTCAAGAAAGGAAAAAACATGATAGTAAAGGCTTATACTGATGTAAATTATGAAGGATCTTTAGTCGATAGAAGATTAATGTCGGGCTATTGTACCTTCTTTGAAGGAAATCTCGTAACTTTGAGGAGTAAGAAGCAAAATATGGTGGCAAGATCTAGGTTAGAGTCTGAATTTAGGTTAATGGCAACAGGAATATGTGAGCTACTATAGTTGAAGATAATTCTTGATGATCTAAAGGTTAAATATGAAAGACCAATGAGACTATATTGTGACAATAAATTTGTCATCAACATTGGCCACAATCCTATTCAACATGATAGAATAAAGCAGATAGAGGTTGACGTCTTCTATCCAGGAGAAACTTGAAAGTGGACTACATGTACTCCATTTATCTCAACTACAGATCAATTAGAAAATATACTCAAAAAGGGGCTGCCAAGTACTGAGTATTCAACAAATTATTAGCAAGCTTGGAATGGAGGATATTCATTCACCAACTTGTTGGGGGAGTGTTAGATTATGGAAAGAAAAATCTGATGAGAAACTGATTTATTGTAGATAAGATATATATATATATATATATATATATATATATATATATATGATATAATTTTACTGTTAGGAGTTTTAGTTAAGTGTATATTCTTATAATTATGTAGAATATGCTGTAAAGGTTTTTCTTGTAATGTTTTTTAGGAATATCTATTATAACCTATTCAAAAGATTAAGGTCTTCTATGGTAGAAACAAATATATTATTTAATTTAATGTTATAATTCTGAGTGAGAATGGCATGGAGAGGAAAACCTCGAAATGTTCTTCAATAACTAAATTTAGACTCTGGCTAAAAACAGGATCAATTTTAATTCTAGTTAAGAATAGGGAAAAAAGAGGGGGAAAAAAAAAGAGAATTTAATAGGAACTAAACCTGGAAAATTGGTCCTTCTCATATATGCATTATTCTATGTCCTGAAAGCATTTGTTCTCAGACAAGATTATGGAAAACTTTGGCACAAAATGAGATCCTGATATTGAAAAAGCAGGAACTCGGTGCAGAAGTGCACTCTTTTTGCAAAATGAAGACAATAGCTATTGGACATTATAGACAGTAGTTGGTGCAAAACTACATAGGCTAGATTTTTAATTCAGCATTATGATAATCTGAGATGGTAATTGAATATCTAATCACCACCTTCCCCCAAGAAAAAAAATAAAATAATAATAATAGAGCATCATTTGCTTTTGATAAGCTATGGAATTGTTCCTTTCTTTTATGTACTTAGGGAGACTAATGATTTTCCTTTTTGCTGTTTCCTTCAGATGGCAGTGTTATTTATATACTGCTGTTTTTTTGTTACCTAAAGGCTTGTCTGTTATCTGATAAGTTTGTCATCAACCATAGAAGTTATGGTTTCTACATTTGTGGAAGCACGTTACATGACATGGACAGCTTAAATATACTGATTTTTATTGTTGAAACCTATAGTTGAATGAAGTAGTACCCCTTTACTTAACTATCATTATTTGTTCATTTTTGCACATCATATTCACAATAATTGCAGGAGTGACATTGGAAAAATTGCGGGAGCTTTGTCTGATGCAAAGAAGAATGAGATGCACTACTTGATGACTATGTTACAAAAGGTAGGAAAGTATGCGACAATTTCTCTTTGACTTGTTCATGCTCATAGCCTTTCTCATTATCAATGACTTCGTAGAAAACTGCATATAAAAAACTTGTATCTGATTGTCTGGTTGCAAATAAAGTTCATCTGATTCATTATTTTCCGGACAAGGCGTCTTTTACATTTTGCACTTGCACTAAATTGAAGTATGGGATTTTTGTGACAGTTATAACTATGTACACCCACTTTAAGCTTCTGCAATAGCAATATCTTGGGGGATTCTGTACAGACCTGCACCTAATTTGTCCATAAAGCCATAAAGTGTTAACATATTCCTTAAAGTAGCTTCTGATGCTGCACCTTTAATTTCTGAAGTCCATTTTTGTAGTTTTATCCTTTTGCCTGATTTGATTCATATGCAAAAACATTCTTCCGAAGTTGTAACCATGCATATGGTTCTACTTTTAAAGGGAGAAGAACAGAAATGTCGCCTAAACGATCGTCTTGATTTCCTGAAGAAACAAAGACAAGATTTTTCTGTTGTGCAAGATGTTGTTGACAAG
This sequence comes from Cynanchum wilfordii, assembly GCA_025388415.1. Taxonomy (NCBI): domain Eukaryota; kingdom Viridiplantae; phylum Streptophyta; class Magnoliopsida; order Gentianales; family Apocynaceae; genus Cynanchum; species Cynanchum wilfordii. The sequence goes on along the minus strand of JAHSUH010000667.1, from coordinate 95,734 downwards.
GTATTATTCCTTTCCTAACCATATCATCTTTTGATCCTTATGTGTTGTTACTCTGGTTCAAAATAAGTCTCTGGAAAAGTAGTATATATTTGCATATCCAGTTACACTTATTAAGGGTTACAGGTAATATACTTAATAGTCATGTGCTTATCAATTGTTTATTTATTTTATTGACTCAAATGTGAACTTCCACTTTGCAATAGAGGAAGTATTTAAATGTTACCTATGACATTGCCTACTTGTGGAATCTACAGTTCTGGATGGGGATCCGAAGCTATGAGACTGGGAACTGCAATGATCCCATGATTGAATCCTAAATTACATTTTTCTGTACATCTTTGTTTTCTACTTGAGTGTGGCTCTACATAACTAGACTCTAGAACATTTGTATTTATTTATAAGCTGCAAGAAATGTTTACATTAGATTTCTAAAATACACTTCATTTGGTTTACAATATTTTCTAAATATGTATCTTGTATGCCATTAATTGCTTCTATCAGTTTGAGATCCATATTACATATTTTACCTTTTGTAGTGTTCAAAAGTTTCACTTGAATCCCCAGTAACATTTGTCAAAAGTAAAACAAAAGAAAAAGTAAGTCTAGTTTCAAAATTTTTTGTTCTAAACTATATATCATCTCTTCCTGGACTTTGAGTATATTATATTTCCCAGATTAGAATTCTGCTTCCTGTTAATTGAAATATACTTGTACCTAAACGGGCTTTCTAGGCACCTGCCAATCGGAATAAATTTCTTTCTCATTTGAGATTTGATATTATTCTTCTTTCTTGTATATAACTTGATACCTTTTATTTTATTATGCTTTTATGGAAATAAGAAAGTGTCTTAAATGTAAAGGGTTGGTTTTGGATGGTGAGAGACATAATATTTCTTGAGCAGATCACATGGACTTGGAAACTCCAGCTTTCATTTACCATTTCTTGTTCACAGTTCCCCTCCTATCTATATATTACCCTAATATGCCTCCACCTATCTGTCAATGTGTTTATTGTTTCCACATGCTGCTGCTTGTTGATGACAAAACTAAATATAGTAGTGGCAAGAACTAGAAGTTGCTACTTTTTGTTTTGCACGTAAATGGAAATCCAGAAGAAACCAAAATTATCAACAAAAACAAAACACATGGCAGTGCTATTATTATTATCAAGGGTTGGGAATGGGTTGTACCATATATGATGAATACGTGCCTCTTTTTTTTTTTTTTTTTTTTTTTGGTCTGAAATGGATCAAATATATTCACACCAAAGTGTACAAAAACAGAGCTAGAGATAGCTCTCAATACGTGCCTCCTTTTGGTTCTTGATTTGAACATCTTGTGAGTATATAGTACTTTAGAGGTTTATTATATTATGGTACATTATTGGATTTTGTTGACTTTAAAGTATCATTGATAACGCAAGAATTCACCCATTATTGTCAAACATATTACTTTATGCTGCAGACCTTGTCTTATTTTTATTAGTTTTTCTACTGCTGAATATATTCATGGGAGGTGAAGAATTTTGATTCCAAAACTTGTGAATGTTAAAAAATCTCTAGGTAGTTGCCCTTTTGTTTATGCATCAGAAAATGGAACTTATGTCATCAATAATTCAAGATATATGTTGGGTTGATTTGTTGCTAATTTAAGGTTGCATTCTCTTTTACTTTTTTTTTAGTATTTACTTAAACTTTTGGTCCAACTCAAATTGTCAACTCTATTATCATATTGATTAGCCTCATGCAAGACTTCTCTCTCTCCCCCCCAACCATGCCATGCCTTTTCTTCTTCTTCTTCCCTTTCTCACTAATTGTCTTTCAAACAAAATCCCACATATCATGCTGCTATGTAATTTCAAGATTTGGAATCCTTGTCAATGTCTGTTTCACGTTGCAGATATTAAGGTGTCATTTCAAATGCAGACATTGCGATGGTGAAAGAAAAAGATTACCATTTTTTTTTATTATTATTTTAAGAAAAAGGGAAATGAATCAATTTCCAAGGCAATCTAAATCACAAAACAAGTCTTTTCTTCATGGCAATAGACAATATATACTTTAAAGAGATGATGACTGCAATTGGACACCTGGAAAGTCTGCATGCCATTCTTGAAAAAATAAATTTCAATCGTTCCCTCTTTAGATATGAAAATCCCTAGAAAATTCATATTCATATGTCAAAGTTTATGATTAATTCCACAGGTGACTCTCTTTGGTTGCAAAATGAGATCAGAGATGACACAAACGAACATGTTTCATGAGTTCATTTAACCTTTTTCAATTAAACTGTACATGCTTCACAGCCTGCAGATTTGCACTTAAATATATAAACACATTGGACTCTCTCTCTCTCTCTCTCTATATATATATATATATATATATATATATATATATATAAACACACACACACACTATGAATGTATACGATTGTGCCTATGCAGGTGATTAAATACAACCGCTCCTTAAAATTACAAAACTATTTGATAACAATTGAGAACCCAATTAGGTTCTGCCAAAGCAAAAGAAGCTTCATAGAACCAAACAAAAACTAAAAATGTTGACATTTTAGGGGAAAGTTCAGTTAACAGGAAAGAAACAAATTGTCAATTTCTTGTTGAAAAATTGGCCACAATAATAATAGTATTTTATTTTCAATTGAACAAAGAGATATTTTTATATAATTTTGTAACTTTAAAAATCTTATGAATTAACTAATATATTAATCAAATTCTTATTTTCTCAATTGAATTAACTTGTGAGGTAAATAATTAAAAATATAAGAAGCAATAATAATAAAAAGTTAGAAGAAGTGAGGGTTTTTTTAAGATATAGTTTAATTGATGAGATTATAGATAAAAAATTGTTTATACAAGTTTTACACGTGTTTGGAACATGAATTTTATTTGGATAAAAGTTTTTTTTTTTTAAAAAAATGAAGATCAAATAATTAAATAAAATACGGTGAGAATATGTTTATCCAAACCAAAATAATATGGAGACTAAAATTAGCAATATATTTTTTTTCTTGAAAAATATTTTTGTTTTTGTTTGTTTTTAAGTTACCAAAGTATCTTTCACATTTTTTACATAAATAATAATTTTAAAATATTGCCTTCCGTTTATTTATTTATTTCTATTATATTGGGGAGTTTACTATTAGTTATATATATATATATATATATATATATATATATATATATATATTTTTTTTTTTTTTTTTGAGAAATCCTAACTTCTATCATGTCTCGAACTCATGACTTCCCATGTCATAAGTGAGGGTGCTACGAACTACGCTACACCTTCTTGACATATATATATATATATATATATATATATATTGTATATAAAAAAAATACATCATTTAAAAAAATAAAAATTAATATGTCTTTTGATTTAAAAGATTAAAATTTATTTATTTAACCTGTCATATTGAGAAATCAATGCAACATTTATTGCACTTTTACTCCAATATCCTTCAATTAATTATTTACGTCTAAAATTTATTTAATATTTTTTTTTTATAAAAGAATAAAAAAATCAAAGAATATTTTAATTTTTAAAATTTAAATACATATGAGTGTTAGCGTTTCTTAAAAGAGATCGAGATTTAGGAAAAAAAAAAAAAGAAGTAATTGTAAAATATTAATAAATATTATATTATTTAATGATGAATTAAAAAATAAAATCCAAAACTCCTCAATAATATCTATCTATCGTAAGTCCCATGCCTTGAGATTCATCATCCAGCAAAGTGCCATATGGCTTTGAGTCTTTGACCAGCCTCAAAATTGTCTTGTTTTTTCTATCATATACCTTTGACTTTATATTCTATACTATCGTTTTAATAAAGAAATTGTCAAATTTTGATCTTGAATCCATATATATATATATATCTCTCCAAACAAACTATTTTAATAAATTAATTAATTCTTCAATCCCCCATCACTTGAAAATAATAATAATAATAATAATAATAATAATAAAAGTAAAATGGCCATAATTGCAGCCAAGTGTACACATAAGCTATTAATAATAGGAATGGAATAGTCAACTACTTTCTTGAATTAATCCCAAGAAAGTCAAATGGATAAATATTTGCTGGTGATGGATGATATATATGAGAGAATACATGTGATCAGAAGATAGGAAAGAGATCTCGTTAATTAATTATATATATGTAGTGACATATATATTGACCAAATATATATATATATATATATATATTGCAATCTTTTGTTTGAATAAGTTAGTTTTGTCTGAGTTTTCTTGTTAGTTCATGTCAATGAATCAAACCCCATGTCTGAATTTCATTGGAACACAATGTTTTCAAAAGAAAATGGATACAAAACTTGATGTTCCACATGTCCTTCATATATATATATATATATATATATATATATATATATATATATATTTAATTCACATTCTTTTTGTCAATCTTTTTGTGCTGTGAATTTTTTCAATTTCACTTGGTCAAACTTATGAAGGAACGCATAGTTTTTTTCTTTTCACAAGATCTGGCATCAAATAGTATAGGTTTGACACAATCAAACTTGGTGTGTGTGTTACTTGAAACCATAGCTAGCAGTTTATGAGATATAATATTTTGAGCAAAAATTACGTAAATTGTGAAAGTATTCGTTTCAAAAAATCAAATGCATTATATATATATATATATATATATATATATATATATATATATATATATATATTATATATACTCCAGATCATAAAAATCAGTGTGAACTTGGTCAAAAGGAAAATGAAATAGTAATGAAAAGTAATTTAAATGATGTGAATATATTTAAAAATTAAATATTATAGATCAAACCGACATGAAATAAATAGTTTAGGATAAAATTCATGACATGATTTTCCCAAATTTGAAGTTTTGTAATGAAAAGAACCGTGTATTAATTAAGACTTCAAGAGGATTTTGTATTCGAACACTGATTTTTTATTTTTTATTTTTCCTTTTTGATGTTCTAGCGAAGAATTTGGAGAGCTGTTTAATTATTTCCACAAAAAAGAAATAAACATGCATGTAGGTAGGTTAATTATTCATATACCAAAAAAAAAAAAAAAATCTCGTAAGCTGTGAATGCTACATAAGATCGGGAGTTTGACACTTATTATGACTCATGTAAGAGTCAGGTATGACTTTCTCCCTAATAAGAATGGGTACAACTGGAATGAATCTAGATTTGCTACGGAATGATTAAAAAAAAAAAAAAAAAAAAATCTTTTGCACGTAACTGCAAAAATATACACAAATTCATTGTCTCGATCATCATGCATGCATGATGAAACATATGCATATATATATATATATATATGTATGTATGTATATATATGTGTATGTATGTATGTATCACAAAAAGATTAAAAACTTCTTTGTTTAAAAACTATACGGAAAATCTGCAGTGTTCCAATAAAAAATTGCATATACTTGAAAAAAGAAGAATTTTCAGCTTAATTTCTTTCTTTTTATGAATAAAAGACAGAATTTTCATTATCTAAGAAACATTAAATATGTTGAAAATCCTATACCCTTAGCCTTGTTGATTTCTGTATTCATGCATTCAGCAGGGAACTGGACTTTTCTTCTTGGATATATATATATGTATACGTATATATATATATATCAGTGGATATACACACACACATATATATATATATATATCATATTACTTATGTTAAAGTTCAACCTTTGATCAAAACCTAAATTAAAAAACATATTTCTTTATTTCTTTATTTATATATATTTTTTTATAGATTTTTGCATCCATAGGAAAAACTGAATGCAGAGAGGGAGGAAGGGAAAAACAGATATATAGTTTCAAGAAGCTCATGCTGATCTTCAGGCCCTTAATTTTGGGAAAAATGAAAAAACTTTATTTTATAAGATTAAGATCATTCATTGCATTTACCTTCTCAGATACTGTTAATCTACTTATAATCTTGAAAATGCTGAATTAAAATCATGAGTTACCTACTGATGAATATGTATTTTAATTATACAAATTTTTATATATATATATATTATTATTTTCACTACTTTCTTTGGACAGTTGTTCAAGATTTTATACAAAAGATATATGAGATAATAATGGTTGAAGGCTCATTATTTATATTTCTTAAATTTAATTTTTTGTTTAATTATTTGAAAAACAAAAGTTTTTGATTTTATCATTTTGCATTAATTTTCAAAATTCTTAACATAAGATGATAATTTTGTCATTATCTTCACTTCGAATATAATAATAATAAAAATTGAAACTAATTTTACCAAAATAAAATTATATCAATTTTTCTTTGAAAATAAAGGACCGTTGTCCCAAATTTATATATATAGTGTATTTGAAGAAGAAAAAGGAAAGAATTTAAAATTAAAGCCAAAATGAGAAACTTGCATTATTCATAATATTTTGCCTTGCGGACTTGTTTTACATTTGTTAGTACAAAAGATAGAAATGATAAAAATGGAATTTTGAACTATACTAAATATTGTTACACTAATTAATTTAATCCCTTTACTCGTCAGTTGAAAATGAATAATAACTCCTTCTCTCTCTCTCTCTCTCTCTCTCTCTCTCTTATATGTACAATTAACTCTCTTCCATGGTGATGATCTCATTCTTGAGAAGAAGATCCATCCAATGGAGAAATTAAGCTTTGGAAATTGTTATCTGATGTTTTTCTGAATCATGTTTTCTTTTGCTTCCTTCTTTCTTGATTCTTCTGCTGCTGCTGCTGCTGCTGCTATTGCTATTGCTTAAGAGAAAGCTTAATGGGCAAACCATTTTGGGGAAGTGCAAATGGCCCATACTGAATTCCATTTTGTGGGCCCATCATACTCCACCTGCAAAAAAATCAAAAATCCCATTTTAGCTATTTTTAGAAACTGTTAAAATTAAACATTAACATTTACTTCTTCCGTAAATGAGGATTTCTATTTTTACTACAACTACTAATTTATTATTACCTGTACTTTGTGGTCAGATGGTGTACGATTACTAATATTTCCAGCTTGGCTAATTCATTCCCTGGACACGAGTGGGTTCCATTGCCAAATGGCATAAATGTATTGGGTTTTGGTGCCACCTGTCAATTCATACAATCATTTATCAGTACCTTCCTTCATTTTTATTTTTATTTTTATTTCTTTTTGGGGGGGAGGGGAAATGTTGATGAAATTATTTATTTACCTCAAATCTTGATGGGTTAAATTTGTCAGGCTCTGGAAAATTTTCTGGGTTGTGGTGAATGTTCCTAAACAATGGCATTACTTTCCATCCTTTTGGTATATGATATCCTGCAAATTTAAATTGAACCATGCATTAGGAATCATAAAAATCCAGTCTTTCTCTCTCTTTTCTTTTGGATAAAACAAGGGTTCTTTATTATTATTACTAAATATGGATAAAAGAGGAAAGAATATATATATATATATATATATATGTGTGTGTGTGTATACCTTCAAATTCAACATCTTCCACAGCTTCTCTGAAAGTAAAAGATAATATTGAAGCAACTCTAAGTGTCTCTTGAATAACTTTAGTAGTCATTGGCATTTTCTTGGTATCAGCCCAACTCAAAGCTTTCTCTTCTCCACATTCCTCTTTCTTTCTCATAATCATTTCTTGTTCTTCCTGTAAACCCAAATAGAAACAAACCATTGAATTAATCATTTTTTGATACATATATATATATATATATATATATATATATATATATATATATATATATATATATAGAGAGAGAGAGAGAGAGAGAGAGAGAGAGAGAGAGAGAGTAGATTCTTACAGTGACAGCTTGTAGGACACTGGGATTTTCTCCGAGGTATTTGAGAATCCAAGTAAGGACACTGGCAGTAGTATCCCGGGCAGCAAATATTACACCTATGATATTATCTGCAATTTGTTCATCAGTAAGTCCTTCTTTGTCTTCCATGAATGATCCCAACAAATCATTGTAGCTTTGTTTCATTTCCCTTCTAAGTGAGAGGATTTTAGCCAAGATCTGTGCTAACTCTTTCCTTGCTTTCATGGATTTGTGGAAAAGTGTTCCTGGTAAGTTAATTGGCATTGAATTGTATCCCTTTTCAAGAATGTAGTAGCATCTCTTCAGATCTTCTCTGTATAAAACTTCATCTTTTCCAAATATCGAAAGCAATGCAACATTGAATGTGTACTGCAAAACCCACCAAAAAAAAAAAATTTAGAAAAAAAAGGGGAAAGTGAAACAGAGCAACTCTGTTTTTGTTTCTTGAACTTACTGTTTTCATTTCTTGGTAAGTGTTGATCATTCTTCCTTCCCATGAAGATAATGATTGAAGGGCGATGGATTCGATGTCGGGGACGATGTTTTTGATGGTTTCCGGGGTGAATGCTCGGAGAACAAGTTTTCTCAACTTGGAATGGTAATCTCCCTGGTGAAAGAAAATAGCTTGTTTTCCCAACATTCTTTCTTTGCTAGCTGGGAATGTAGGCTTAAAAAGATGAGCTTTTGTGACCAGAACAAGCTTAGCCGCTTCTGGGCTTGATATCATCACGCATGGACATCCCAATATGTGAGTCTTGAATATAGAACCATACCTGAATAATAGGGGAAAAAATATAAAAATTACTGATGGAATTCACAACCCACCAAAAAAAAAAAAAAAAAAAAAAAAAAAGAAGAGGACCCAGAAGTGAGGAATTCTTGTTTGTGATGTAAAACTTACTTCTTGACTTTGGAGGCAAAGAAAACATTTGGATTTTGTGAGTACAATTGAAAAGTTTCACCGATATATGGCCAACCCAAAGTCCCCGGGGGGAGAGGCAACTTCTTGCAGCCGGAGGCGATGAATTTGAGGATGTAATTGAGAAGAAAGAAGAAGAAGAAGAAAATGGTGGAAAATAAGAAGAAATAAATTGAAATGGACTCCATGCTGGTTTTTCTTCTGATCAGTAGTAGTAGTTAAACTTTGTTTGCTTAAAAACACACACACCAAAAAAAAAAAAAAAAAAAAAATAGTACTTGTTGTTCTTGTCCTAGTGAGTAAGTGAATGAATGAATGAGAAAGTGAACAATATTTGTTGTAAGAGAAAGAAAAGAAGAAAGGGGTATATATATAGGTAGAGGAGGCAAAAGCAAAGAGAAGGGCCTTTCAATTACAGCTCGATTCCCACACACGGAATCTCCCTCCAGCTCATTTTTTTTTTCTTTCTCTCTAAGTGAAGAGAGAGAGAGAGAGGTGTGTGTGTGTGTGTGTGTGTGGTTAGAGAGAGAGAGAGAGAGAGAGTACGAAGAAAAGGGCAGGTGTCAGTTGGGTTTCAGGAAAAAATAGCGTGTGGGAGGAAGAAGGGTGGGGAGTGGGTTGACCGTGGATTGGTTAAGCATGAAATGAAAGAGTTGCTAGGAAATGCCCTGCCCCTCCTTTCTTTTTCTTTCTCTATAATTAGACAAAATTAAATATATATATATATATATATAATAAATGAGAAAAAAGAAAAGGGGGCAAAAGAGGGGATGTATTTGCATATCCGTACCAAAATTCAAAAAATATACTTTTCGCAAACTTCCTATTTATGTGGGGGCAATCATACATCATCATCTTTACATACAATACAATACAATACAATACAATACATGCCATGTATGACTACTATATATATATATATATACATCTATATATAGGACGCCCTCAAAAAAAAAAAAAAAAAAATATATATATATATATAGGACGAATAACTGATTTTTGAGTGTATTTAGACAATTATTTTAAACTTTTCACATATGTTATTTTCTATTTTAATACTATATATATATATATATATAAAAAAAAAAGATAAATCGTCAGTTAATATTTACTTTAAAAACTTAAATTTTTTTAAAAAGATTACATTTACTGTATTAACATGTATGTGATGATCTTTTACTTTAAAATAACTTACATTTTTTAAAATAAAGATATTATTAAAATAAAATTATTTTAATTATATTTATTTTTACGTAATAAATCAATATATATATGTAGAAGAATGATTATTGTGTACACGAATGAAATTATATAATCTTAAAAAAAAAAATATATATATTTCAAGTTGGGTTTTTTTTTTATTTATTTATTTTGGTTTGGGGGTCCCAAATGGCTAGTTGACATATGGATGAATTGAACTTTGACATACTTGAAGAATTCTGGATTCAACTTGACCTTTTTTATCAAGTGGTTTAGAGCACTAATTATTTTTTAATCTCGATTAGCAAGAACTAGCTAGACTCTTTAATTATTAGATTAATAATTCAATTTTATTATTTCTTTTCTTCATTATTTTACCTTTAAATTAACCAAATATCTATTATTTATTTTTTATTCACTACTTTTCAATTAATATTAATTAATTTTTTTTTTTAAAAAAATGAAAATAATATATATTATTTTATTTTAAGGATGTAAGACATCTAAAAAATGAAACGGTGGGAGTAAGGTAACATCCTTGTTGCCTAAAACGCAACAGTACTATGACAAATAGTTACATCCAATTTAGTCATATTTAGAAATGTATTATACGAGTTTGATTGAGGTCGAAAGATTGACACTAGCTGTGAGACACAAATAGAGTGAGAAAAGTAAGACTCCGTACGTGTTCTTTATTTTACTTCTCCCACACTAAAAATTAATTAAGGGAAAGGTTTTGTGAGCAATTGTAATGAAAATTCATGAACTTGTCGTTTCAAAACTAATCAAAATTTCAACCTTCATAGCATATTTGTGACTTTGAAAGAAAAGAAAAATCAGATTAGCATGATGAACTAACTACGTTACTATATAATATATAAAAGGTTGGAGTTGTTGATTTTGCATGGTTCATATAAATAGTTTCTCCAACAATGTATGTATTAATAATAACATCCGTGTGAGCTTATACTCATTATTTTGCTTGAAATTAATCGTCACGTACGTCTTCTCCATTCTCATGATCAATCGTAGTTAGTATTTCCTCCTTTCTTTTATTTTCTTTTACCATGATCAATCATGGTAATGCGCTAGAAGTTTCTCATATATACACCTCCAACAACCCAATAATTATATGATTATTATATATATATATATATACAAATTTACTTTACTAAAAATAAAATTTTATCAAAACAACTATTTATAGACACTTTTAATTAATTAATTTTTTTTTTTTTTGAAAAAGTTCACTTATCTAAAAATAAATTTCACTAAAATAATTCAGTATACTAAAAAATGGTTGTTGAACACAACAGTATTCTTTCTATATTATTTATTTATCTTTTTTGTCTTGAGAAAATTAGTCCCTCTTCTAATATAATTTTTGTCAATCTTTGCTTTAGAGAAATTTTCATATCAATAAAGTGGTTTTGAGCTTTTAACGTTAAGTTTTGTTTGACAAAATTATTCAAATAAAAAATAAAAAAGGAAATTAGATTTAAAACTACATACATTGCCACAGTTTTTCTATTGTCGGCCAAATGTGTCTCAATTGAATGGTCGACGTTCTCCTCGTCCAAATTAATATGTCCCAGTGTGGATCAGTGTCCTTCAACCGTAAGTACACCCAAACAACTCATGATCTTCTGCATCCATGCATGGTTTATAACCTGCTTTTGTTCCGGCCGGTAGGTACTAGGTATAGCTTTGTCAAGAACAAAGAGAAACCCTAGTTTTGATCCATTTCAAATTAATTTTTGTTTATTCGACTTTTGGAAACCTAGCTATAGGGATCAAATATATATATATATATATATATGAGAGAGAGAGAGAGAGATACACATGCATTTTGGATAAATATTGTTCAAAATCTTTTGTTATTGTTAATGCAGGAAAGTGTAGTTTAGTTAGGATCTAATTTTCACATAAATTTTGTGAATAAAGTCTTTTGATACGAAAATTTTGCTAATAATAAATTTTATATTATTTTAATTGTAAGAGAACCTTATTAGTGAAATTTTAATGAAAAGGAAAAACAGAATATTATTAAATATGAATCAAATTGGAGAATTTTTATTTTTGTCTTTTTCTCCCTTGAAGCATTAATGGAATGTAAAAAAAAAAAAAAGGGGAAAAGAAAGGAAAATAACTTTATAGTCCCATATTCTAATTAACTTTATTTACGAAATTGTCTTTCACTAATTGAAGATGCTGTCAGCAAAAGAAAGAAAAAAAGGAAAATCTTTCAAATGATCTTCCATTTATGTCAAAACATACCTTTATTAACCAAATTTTCACTATTGCTAGTTAATGGATATAGCATATAATATATGCTTCAAGTACATTATTATAACTCTCCTGATTTTTGTCCATTTAGAATATGCTAATACATTTCGACACCATGTTTTTGACGAAATGAAAGAAAATTCCCATGAACCAAAAAAAAAGAAAAAATAAATCTATGGTATTGAAGACCTATTATCATTCTTTTACCTCGAAATGACAATGATATCATTGATGATTGATCCTTTAAATTTTTTCTTATAAATAGAAGATTTGCAGGACTATTTGTATTATCAAAGTGTCAAAAAGAATCGAAAAAATCACTTTTTATTTCACTGTTTATATTTTTTTCTCGTAATTTAAGTTTATTATTCCTTTTTATTCTCAGAATTTCATCATAGGAACTATGAAGATTGATTCTTTTTTTTTTTTTTTTTTTTTCTCCCTAATAAATTTCCTTTGAAATTAATTAATTTTTCTTAGAAATATCCTTGAGCTAGAGACAATTTTTGTGACTAAACCATACTTTTTTGGGGGAGATTTTGTATCCATTCACTTAATATAACCTTCCACATATTGAAGAAAAGGCCAAAAAAAAAAAAATTCAAAATTTGAATTTGGTCGTGGTATGTGTATAGATCCTTTAAATAGTTATAGTTTGAAATAATGTGTAAGCATGACTTCTCTTATTCCTCCAAGAATGGCATATTTTGCATTGTATGATGATGAGGATGATGATGACGATTCAATATAAACACGTCCATACCTAAATATTTAAATATATTAATTAATATTACGTAACCAATTCATACATTTATTTATGATTATATGGACAAAAAAAACCGACTCCTATACATACATACATACATTTATATATACATGTATATAGATATAGTGTGTGTATATATGTGACAAATTTTAACTTTTTCTATAGTTTTAAAAGATTATAGAAAATAAATATATAGGAGGTGACATTGTATAGCATGTTCAAACACCTTGAATATGTGTTGCAAGTAGCAATTAAAAGGAATGGGCATTGAGCAAACAGACAAATAATGATAGAAATATTGGTCCTATTAATAAATATCAATAAAAAAAAAAAAAAATAAAGTCAAAATGTCAAATTTTTTGATGATGGTATCATTAAAGATGAGTAACAAACTCTCTCTGGACAAGCTTTGTGATCTGGACCACGTTAAAACAATCACCAATCCCCCATTTATAAGGCTTGCTGCTGACCATCACCACCCCGGCACTGGAGTACTCCGTACACTTGTTACATCTTATCTACTTATTTCTTCTTTTTTTTTTTTTTTTTTTTTTTTTTTTTTAAAAAATTAATATTCTTTATAGTCATTTCCAACTCCGAAACTTTACTTTTAGAATTGAGTTATGTCAAACCTTTTTTTAAGGAAAATTCTTTCAACTCTTATTTTTGTATAGAAAAGATCTTAACTCGTTGTTTAACAATATTACTTAAGAAAAATTAAACTCTTTCTACTTGAACCAACAAATTATTAGTTTTTTTATACTTATTTCTCTTATTCTAAAGTTTGTATTTATATGGATAAATATTAATCTTTCTTATTTTTCTTGATTTATTATTAGATAAAATTTTTATATGAAAATATTAAAATTATGCTATAAAAGAAAATAATAATTAATTACTATGACTGGTAAAATATTTATTTAAATATAATATGGGCAAGTAAAAAAAGTTTGCAATCTCTCCATTATAAAGTGATATACTGTCAAGTGAGTGCTGGCCGAGTGGTCAGCACCCACACTCCCAACCTTAAGGTTGGGAGTTCGACACCCACTCCCAGCCTTAGTGCTGCCAACTCAGCAATTATGCTACCGGATCCGGATATACTCTCTCTCTCTCTCTATTTTGTTTCATTTTTTTCCCTTAAAAGATATTTGTCACCTTGTAAATTAAGTACCACCAATTTATTATTTACTTTATAAATATATAAAATTCAAATAATATTTTTATTGTTTTAGAAAAAAAAAGGCATTTTCATTTAAATATATATACCTTTTAAAACATGTTAAATACTATTTTGTGACAAAAGAAATTAATAAGAAAGAAAAGGTTATCCATTTTTGTGTACTACTAAAGGTTTAAAATATCATATTATAATTTAATTTCTGAAATTTTATTTTCATTTATTTTATTTGCTAAACCATTTTTTATACAATCACTGTGCCTAATATAAAGTGAAATGATAATTAATTTTTCGCAAAATTTATATATATCTCGTAAAAAAAAAAAAAAAGGTTATTACCAAAATACCCCTGATTGTTGAGATAATTATTTGGCCGCCAAAAACATCCACACAAACACAAATAAAATGAAGCAGGGGAACAAGAAAACAACACCAGCCTCTAATTAACTCTTTTTAACTGAGTGTGAATTGATCATGCATGCTTTCTTTCTGGGTCGCTCGTTGTTCTGTTCTGGTCTGGTCTGTTATGAATATTTGTGTGAATAGTTATCCAAATGAGACGCACATTTTCCCACTCACTCACTCACTCATTTCTTTGGGATACAACAATACAATGTCGGTCAAATAAATCATGCATGCATACAAGTACCTGATCTTCCCACAATCATATATATATATATATATTTTTTCTTTTTCTCTTCTCTCTCCTGTTTTTTAGTTAATGTTTCTATTGACATTATCCATTTGTGGGGTATAACTTCCCAAGAGAGGGTTTTACATGTCTGCCCTTGTTATATATTTAATTTCCCATTTTGCCCTTTAAATACACTCAGAATTCCAGTTTTGACCTTTCAATACATGTATACATATGACCTTCTAGAAAAAAAAAATAATAGACTTCTTTGTCATTCATAATTATTTATGTAAGCTCCAAATTGTACGAATTTAAAAATTTTAATTACTCAAATTATATATATATATATATATATATATATTAAAGATATTAATTAAGAAATATTCTTCTAGTACAACATTTATGAATATCATCCATGAAAAATGAAATGAATTTAATTAAGAATTTCATCAAAATATCCATTTTTTCTGCAAAAGAAGTCAAATATATATTTTTGCCACAGAAAAGATGTGTCAAACGTGAAAATCATGGAAGTGAGGGAATTTTCAATATATATTAGAATTAACTAAGTAATTAGAAAAATAAAATGACAATCCAAATTATTCTCATTTGATTTTTTTCCCTGTTCTTTTTATTACGTATTTCACATATTTCTCGTCAATCATTATTTGTAAAAGTCATTCTGTGTGATTTTGATGATGGTCAAATGGAGAAAACTCGAAATTAACACGTGTATATATATATTTTGAGAAAAACTTGTATATATATAATGACGGTTTACTTTTGAAATTTAAAATCATTAATCTTGTGTTAGGTTATATTTTATATTTCTCTCTTTATTTTAATCATTTTAAATAAAATTTGACTTTTTTTTTTTTTTTTTTTGGGTTAAATCTATGGTTTGATATAATATAATAGCATATTGTGAATAATGCTTGAGGTTATAGATTCAATACTTATTGTGAGTATTATGTAAAAACTATAGTAAGATCTTATCCGGAGAAATAGTTAAACTCCGAGTCGCAATCCAAACTAAATTTGGATTTGGTAAAACAATTAGGTTGGTCTAAAGAAAATAATAGGTGATGGAGGCTGACAAATATATATAATTTATTGGATATTTTTAAAATCAAATTATTTTTAGATTCCCATAATCTTAAGTATTCTCAAACTCAACTCCAATAGTAATTCTTTGCCTTATATTTCTTACACATTTAAAAGTCGAAATAAAAGAAAAAATCAATGTAGAAATTGAAAAGTATATCGTACACGTGTTTAGTTCACAAACAAGACATTTACCAAACAAAAAAAAAAAAAAAAAGTTTCACAAACAAAGACATCCTCAATTATACGTTATTATATTGGAAGTGTAAAAATGAGAAAATAAATTTGAAATATTTTTCTAATGAAAAGAATCAAATTTCGAAAAAAGAATCATGACTTTTACAAACTTAATTTCATTTATAATATTACTATATATTTATACATTTGTTATATAAAATATTAATTTTTTTAAAAAAAATTTTTAAATGATAGAAAAAACATTAAAGAAAAGAGAGAGTTTAGAGAATTTGAAAATTAGACACAAGTTAGAGAAAGAAATATTAAAGTGGAGAAGTTGAATGATAGTAATATTTGATAATGAATGTTTTTTATATAGAATATTTGATATTATTTTAAATATATTTTTCAAAAAGTAAACTTAGATCAATTTAAACATAAGTTGTCAAAAAAGTTGTAGTTTAATTGACAGTAATTCTCACTTATAATTCAAAATATCATAAATTCGAATAAAAATACTTCGAAAATTTTTTTTAAAGAAAATTTAAAACATAAATCATGTCAAATCGAATTCTTCTCTGAAAGCCCTTTTTAACCAGAGTGTTTTGAACATGAAATCTTTATAATAGATACAAATTAAACAAAATCTAGAGCATTATATATATATATATATAGAGAGAGAGAGATGTATTTATATCCACTTCTTGATAGGAGATATATATATACATATATTTAGGATAAAACTTCCGTCGCTATAAGTACAAAATACTGAACATTATATTATGATTTCCTCCTTTATATATATATATATATATATATATGTTTGGACAAAGTTTTTTTGACAGGCAAATAATGACGATTTTCATCAAACTCTGATCATGCATGGAAGGCGTTGTTTTTTTGTTTGTTTGTTTGTTTGTATGTATGTATGTTTTAATATAATTCTGTACCTGAAAAGCATTTTCGTTGTCATTAAGGAATCCATCGTAGTCCTATAATAAAAATACTCAGAAGCTTCAGTTTTTCTACAGTTTCCAATAGGCTTTCTTATAGTAATGAAATTACCATATTATGCCAACAAAAATACTTCCCTCGTAGGAAACCCCGACAGGACCAAACCAACTATTTTATTATTATTATTAACTTAAATTCTCAATCATTTATTTATAATTTTTTATGTTCTACCTCCATATTTGTTGCATCTAGGGGTTTTTTTTTTTTTTTCTTTCCTCATTGTATATATTATGAATCATGAATCGAATTTATGATATTTAGAGTTTACTGTTATGATGTTTATAAAAGTGACATATATGTTTTTAGTGCTAAAAAAAAAGTACAATTATATATTTTAAAGAGAATAAATAAATTTTTTTTTTTCCTTAAAAAAAAAAAAGACTAGAATAATGCATAGACAACAAAACCCCACAAGACCATCTTTTCCAATATATTGTCAAAATTTGCCTAATTAGGTTTCCTTAATAACACGTTGAGTAGTTTCATGTTTGGTGGATGGAAAAATTTATGTTTCCAACTACTTCTTCATCTTATATATATACATTTCTAGGAAAACAAAAATGAAGTCAAAATTGGAAAATTTCAGGTCATTCAACCATTATTATTATTATTATTATTATTATTATTTTGTTAAATACCATATAATAAAAATATTCTTCAGTTTGAATGTAAACGTAGCTTAAAAACGTTACTCATAATTAATATTTATATATCTAGCACACTGACAGTATATTTACTTTTATATCTTTTTAAGAAAAATATCTAATTGAAAAAAATTTGTCAATCACATTGTGCAAATTACGATTTAATCTTACACCTCTCTCAAGAGAAGAATTCATTCATATTTTATTTATTTATTTTTTTTTAAAAAATAAATTTAAAATTAAAAATAATTTATAGCCTAATATTAGGGAGATTTTTATAATGCAAAGTCAAAGGTGATCTATCAACCTAATTAGGAAAAACAGTTTATCTTTTCATAATATTGAATAGTTATTTAAATTAAAATATTTTAAACCTTAGTAATATTGTAGGTTATGAATTCAGATCATGTGAGAGGCGAAAAAGAATAATTGGCATTTTGCATCTTTACATATATGTTTTCAAATGTACAACTTTTATTTTTTTATTTTATTTTTTATCTTTGTTATATAACTATTTATACAATTTTGTGTTTCAACCTAATTTTGTTAAATATTTCTTTAAATAACTCACATTTGTATACATTTTGATCATCAAAATATTGACTTGTGTGCCTATGATTACTTTTGATAAAAATTTTAATAGAAAAGTCAAATTGTACAAATTCTGATAAAAAAGATAAATAAAAATTTTGAGAATCTAAACATATAGAAACTGATTGGGATAAATGTCAAAGTTGGCCACGTAGGAATAAGTGGTGATTCTTCTGGCCGTTGGAGTGCTGATTCGGCTGCAATGCATAACCAAAGGTTTAACCTTTGCTTTGCCCTCTAACGTTTTAAGTCAGTTATGAGACAAAGAATATTTAAATGCATTTCAACTTTAAATTTTGTTTTTCTTGCTCTAAATACTAGGAGAATAATTTGTAACAAATGAATTGGTCAAACAAGGTGATACCTTATATTCTTCCGACTTACCCCAATGGGGATAAGATACTTGGAAAATGTTTGTTAGTTTATCATCTCATAAGTAAGACATGTACAATACTTTGACAGCCACCTTATTAGAATCATTTAATGTTGTGTACATTGAGGGTGACTGTACTTGATTTACTTTGTCAACACGTAGAAACAAGCCTATATCATGCCAGCTGTCTCCAAAGAAGCAACTCACATCTCACCCTTTTAGAAATATAAACAAAATGAACAAATTATCCCATGAACAAACCTCAATTTTAAAAAAAAAAATTACAGCAAACAAACAACTATAGTGATCTTAACTATTAAATACTGTGAGTCAAGATAATTTAATAGTAATTTTTTTTTTTTTTATTTTAAAAAAAAGATTAATTGAAATAATTTTGATTTTAAAAAAAAGGATTAATTGAAAGGATAATATAGTATATACTCATTGGACTCTATGTAATTGAATGTAAAGGATAATATAGTAAATACTCATTTTATTTTTCTTGCAAACTGCAAACCTTCATCTTTTAACCTGATGATATAAAATTCATTTTTATAACATGGTCTATTATTTTGGTCCCGTCCCTATAGCTAGGTGACTTTATGAGTGATATATATATATATATATATATATATATGTTTGTATTCATAATAATAGGGTTTGTTAAGATGTCAAATACAGACACGTATTTTTGGGCAACTTTAATGTTTGATTAGCATGTGCAACTGCTTCTCCATTTATATTTGTTGAGCATCATATCTTGTTTTTCATGTGTTTTTCTGCAGGCATTTCAATGGAAAAAGGACAAACACAGATTCCACATTTATTCCAATCATGGTTTTTACCATTGCGTACACAACTGTTGGAAATGACTAACTCCCGCATTCATATTTTATTAAAATTATTATTAATATATATTACTATAAATAGTAAAAGTTTATGTAAATCTGTACTCCAAATACAAATATAACTTTATTTATTTATTTTTTTCCCCGATTTCAGTAACTTTATTGCATATCAAATATTTATTCTCTTTTTTGGCGCACATACACACACTATATATATATATATATATATATATATATATATATATATTCTGATTTTATTAACTTTATTGCATATCAAATATTTTCTCTTCTTTGGCAAAAAAGTTGTTAGGCACTTCTCCTATTTCCTAGAAGACTAAAAAGCAACATACAGTATCGAGATTCTCTATCTACGGAAGCAGAATATCTATCCATGGCTACCACTGTGTGTGAGCTAAAATGGTTAAAAGGTCATTTGCTGTCTCTCGGTGTTGTACACTCTCATCCTATGTTGTTGTATTGTGATAGTCAAGCAGCTTCACACATTGGTACAAATTCTGTGTTTCATGAGCGAACGAAGCATATTGAAATTGATGAGCGAACGAAGCATATTGAAATTGTGAGCGCGAAGCATATTGAAATTGATTGTCATTTTATTCGTGATGCGATTTAACATGGACATGTTCAACCTGCTTATGTATGTAGCTCTGAGCAACTTGCTCATATTTTTACTAAGGCATTAAGGACTCAACAGTTTGGGTATCTTCTACGCACCTATTAGAATATTTGTAAATATTTGTTTTCTATGTTTAAAAGATTGATAGTATATTTAAGATACTGTTAATTATGTAAAGAATATATTTAGGATATTTGTTTTCTATGTTTAGAAGATTGGTAGCACATGTATGTTGTATATATATTGGCCCTCTTTAGCCTTTGAAATAGACAGAAAACTTCTTCTCAAAAGTTCTCAGTTTACAACTGCATTCAAAAAAAAAAAAAAAAAAAAAAAAAAAAAATTCATCTATACATACTCAAACAATTTATTAATAATTCACAAAAATTAATTTAATAATTTTTTTTCAAAACAATTATTTTCCCTACAATTTTAAAATATTTGTCATGATCACATTCATTAAACATTATCAATTTAATCCCATATATAAAATTTCTAATATCATAATTGATTGATATTTTCTTCTTCTTTTTTTTTTTTTTTTGGTCGTTGATTTTGCTTCTTATGTTTTTTTTTTTTTTTTTTTGGATAATCAAATCCTTATATTTCTTAAACGCTTGGACAATTGATTCCCTAAATTTTACTTAATTTTTTTTTAATCCTCAAATTATTTTTATTTGGATAAATGAGTCATCAAACTACAAGAATCAATATTTTGGCTATCAATTCATCCAAATAAAAAATAATTTAAGGATTAATTATTCAAATAAAACTAATTTGAGGATTAAAATAAGTGAAAAAATAAAATATAAAGAGATTCAATTATTCTAAAGATAAAAAAATATAGAGATCCCATTGTTCAAAAATAATTTAAGGGTTAAATCGTCCAATATTTTATGATAATATATGCCTGTGTAAACTTATACATATATATATATATATCTAACTTTGGATATCTTGATGTAAAATGAGTTTTTCGTTTTTTTTTTCCTTCTCTCTTTTATAGAAAATGATGTAAAATGATTGATATGATAAAAATAAATGGCTTTTGTATTATTTAGTACACATTAATAAAATGTTTTTCTTAGTTTGATAAATAATAATATTGTTGAGAAGGATACATCGCCTAGTTAGTAGTAAACACTCATGATCTATGAGATAGATTATGAGTTCAAGTCACATTAGAAGAATTTTTTTTCTTCAAAATTTATATATATGTATATATATAAATTATAGTAATTTTGTACAGATTTCCAGGAACTAATAGTATGGAAATGAAAGGATTAAAAAAAATACATGTCATCCATTAGTTAGAATATTGCTGAAAATGTTGACAATTAAGAAAAACACGTGTCATCCATTAATGTTAGCAGCAATCCTCACATACTTGACCATTTTGATAGATTTGACAAATTAATTTCGAACTATTAATTAAAATTAAGCACTTTTCCAATTACTTCTTTTATGTTTATGTGTATAAGAAATAAAAAAGAAAAAATAACTATAAAGAATGTTTTAACTCATATTTTTTGTTTTTATTTTGAAACCGGATCTGACAAAGCACTATGACTGAATTGAGTGTCAAACCCCCAACCTTTAAGTTGGGAGCATGTGTGTTGACCACTCAGTCACAACTCATTTGCCGTTTTAACTCATATTTAATTCCTGTATTTTCCCACTTGATATTGAAATAATACTCTTTAATAAAAATGTTAAATTAGTTAGAAATATATATATACACAAATAATATAATATATACCAACCCCCCGATCTACTAATAATAGATAAGTATCCAAATTCACAAAATCAACAACTTTTGGGTTTCAAAATTAATTAATTGCAATCTCATTCAAAATATAAGATATATATATATATATATATATACACTTGTTTCAATCAGGAAGAAAAGCTGTTGACTTTTTTTTTCTTTTTTTTTTTTTAAAAAAAATTTTATAAATAGATGTTGACTTGTCGGTATGCTTTGAAATGTTAAGACAGAGAGTGTGAGATTAACATGTGATGTTAAGGTTGAAAATTAATAGAATTTATTTTAATTTTTGGGTCCAAAATTCTAACATCACATTTGTTTGACTGACTTTAATTTTGTTTTGGGTTCAAAGTATATATTATTAAAATTTAATTTCAAAAATTGATGGTCTTCGCTTTTATTGATTTGTTATATCTTTCGTTATCTTTTATTGAATTTTTTTTTTTAATGTTTTCTTGATTTGAATTTTAAAAATAAGTAAATCAGTTTACGTGTATAAATATTTAAGATTTAAAGAAATTGTCCCATTTGTATATGAATGCCTCATGAAAGCTAGCTAGTTTCTCAGGTAGGAATCAAACTATATAAGATTACTTAGACTGACTTTGAATTAATTGGAATAGTGATCTCAAATATCAAATGGTAACAACAAAAATATTGTTTGATTTAATAAATTAATTTGTATCTAAAAATTACTATTTTCTTATGTTAGTATCTCATTCAGAGAATGAATAGTTGAGTTAGTAGCAGTCTTACTTATAATTTAAGAAGTGATTGAATTTCCATGAAAGCAAAAAATATTTAAATTAAAAGGTGATTGAGTTTACATATATTATATTACGTTTGATAAAATTATACGTCATATCATGTCACGTATCATTCATGAGTATTATAATTATTCTTAAATATTTTTTTAATAAAATTTATAGGGTAATTCTTTGTACAATTAAATATATATATATATATATATATATATATATATATTGCTTAACAAAAAAAAAAAAAAAAAAATATATATATATATATATATATGTAACTGTCAAGTTCAAATTAAATCTAAAGTCAACATTCATGCAAACCATTCAAAACTTGACAAGGAGGAGTTAGCTCATGTATTTAATACATGAATCTCTACACAATGAATGAACAACTACTACCTACAAATCCTAAATGCTATTTCCTCCACTTTAAAATATAATAATGTAAAGTTGAGATAAAATATCAGAATTAAAAATTATTTTAAAAAAAAAATAAAAATAAAAGAAAAGCATGAAATACATTAAGATAAAGTCAAATTCTTGTTGGTACTTGATTTGACATAATAAGAAAACGCATTGTAAATGTTACATGAGATCATAAGTTTGATACTCACTGTGAACGCTAAATAAAAGTCAGAGTGAGATCTTCTTTTGAATAAAAATTAAACTCTACAAATACAATTCAAACTAAATCCAAATTAATCTAACTTTAAATACTAGATATTTTAACAAAAAAAAATACAATATATGTGTATTGACAATTTCTTGTCAAATATGAGAACCAAACTTTTTATTTTTATTTTTATAATAGATATATATATATATATGTAATTCTTTTTAAATTTGTGATTCCAAACTTATTTAAAATCATTGTCGGGGACCCCAAGAAAATAATATATTAATTTATAGTAGGTATCCTAATTTGTCTTTGAGAAGACAATAATGCATAAAATGGTGGATATACACCACCTGTACGAACTAAAACCAACCTCGATACCATAAACAGATCGAGCTTCATGCTCATACCAACACTTTTTGTTTCTCTTTATCTCTTTTCTTCTTGTTATTATTAACCTATACCACCCAACAATAACTCTTTAATTCAACTCACAACTATAATACTTCTTTTTTATTTTATTCTTTAACTTATCCCTACACAATATTTTGAGCTTTTTGAAGTGAGATCTTAAGAAATCTATCAATGTAACCTTTCTTACTTTTTGTTTTCTCACATTATTCTTAAATGAATTAATATTAATTTAGAAAGTGATAATAAAGTGATTTGTAATAATAATATATCACATAATAATAGACTCTTAATATATTTCTAATATTCTCCTCTCAAGTTACAGAGTGAAGATTTCAAACCCTCAGTTTAAAAAAAATTAAAAATGAAAAGAGTATAACAAGCTGCTGTAAGCTGATTTTGTTGTTGGCGTATGTTTGCAATGAATCTCGTAGGTGTATCGGAGTCGGTGTTGTTTGAGACTGCTATGTAAACTCTAATCATGGTGTTGTATCTTCACTTAAACTAGAAGTCATGATTAAAAATTAAGGATCGTTTTGCTCTAATACCACGATAGTGAAGAAAGTTGTATAAATACTCAAATTTAACTTATGTTAAAGAATTAAGTGGTATTTAGGTTATATATAAGTGGTATTTAGGGGGAAAAAGAAAAGAGCAATAAATACTGATTTTAAAAATGAAAATGGATGGAGTATTCTTTCTTTCTTTATTTATTTAAAAATAAAAAAGAATAAAATAATAAGGTCAAACATTGTATATAATATTTATGTATGTATATATATATATATATATATATATATATATCTCGAAAAAAGCTTATTTTTAGAACAGAGTCGATCCTTCGTGGAACACAAAATAACTATCTGAGTTATGAGTAATATCTGTTTGCATTAAATTGGTTGCCAAAAGTAGGAAAATTTTGGTTAGGACTGATCAGTCAGAAATTTTAATTCCATGCCACACAGCATATTATTATTAGTTCTGTAAAAAATTATTCTACTCTTTTTTCTTATGCCTTGTGATCATCTTTCATTCTATATAATATATATATATATATATATATATATATATATATATATTTCTCATGCATGCATGCATGCATCGGACATGGAGGATAGAATTAAAACCGGATAACATTGCCACAACAAACTCATTTACGATTTGCAAAGCTACCGTCAAACTTTGCAGTGCTACCTTTTAGTTTTAATCTTTATTTATTAGTCATTATTTGGTTGTCGGGCAGTATTCCAAGCAGAACGAATGAAAAATCTAGAAACATCATGATTTTTCTTATTATAAATTAAAGTACGTAATCAAGATATGTTTGTGTGGATAATTAATTTTCCTTTTTTTAAGAAAATAGATAAATTTTGATAGGTATAATATTTAGGTTAATAGTACGATGTTACGGCTAATTAATGTTAGAAATTTAATTTCTAATTGATTTATATAATTGAAGTAATTAATAATTGCTATTGTTGTACACACGGTGATGATTAGTGTAGTATTGAAGATGTAATTATTGGGTGTAAATCCCTCCGTGCCAATTCGTTAAAATTTAAGTGTTGAGAGGTGTTTTTGTATAATGGTAAAAGTTAGAGAGTATTTTGGTAATAGAACAAAATATGACATTAAGTTATAAAATGACATATTTTGTTCATTATAAGATATACATACATACAAGGGTTTTCCTTTTCCCTTTCTCTTTTTTGAAAACACAAGAACTCTCTCCTAAAGGGTTAAAGATTAATCTTTAACAAGTCCTTATATCATCAAATGACGAATTGAAGTATTTATTTGGGGTAAGTAAGTTGGGGATTGATCAAAGAATAACAGAGAAGGCTATGAAATCTTCAAGTTAGTGTTTCTCTATCCTTTATTATTTGTTTATGCCAATGAGTTATGATTTGGTTAATTTAATTATCCTATTAGGATCCTTGTTTGTTAATCGCTTCCGCATTTAAGTTAATTGAATTATTATTAACATTTGATATCGGAGCCTATCTAATATGAATTAAATTACCAATTTAGGGTTTATGAGAATTCGGGTATTTTCTCAATTGAAGTCAATTATACCAATTTAGGGTTTATGAGAATTTGAGTATTTTCTCAATTGAAGTTAATTAAATTAATTATTTATGGTATAATTAATTGTGATAGTATTTGAATTTTAATTTTGGATTAAAATTCTGTTTAATTGCTTCAACTGCTCTCGATCCACAATGAATAAAGGTTCTTGAATTTTGATATTTATGTCGGCGAAATAATGGTAGAAAATTGTGATTTATTTTGATGAATTTGGTTGAAGTCCAGTTTTTTCTTTTTGTTTATTTTTCTTTTTCCTCAATTTTAGAAAGCAATATACATATATATATATATATATATAGCGGCTTGATGGGTCTATATAATTTTCTTGATTGAGGATAATAATTGCGGTACATTAAATTTGGAATCTGATTTTGATAATGGCTGTTTATTTATGGAATCTGCAATATATATATATATATATATAATGGTTGTTTATTTACTGTTGGTTGTGAACCTGGGGATGTCAAGACGGTAAAATGGTGGTTTGCCATTAAACGATTGCTGAATTTTTTGAATACATTATATATGTATGCCTTTTATATATATAAAAGCAATTTAAGAATATAAATTATGTATTTATATATATGTATGTATGTTGGGTTTTTGGATTATTTTCTTGACATTCTTGATAAAGATTTGGATTCTTGAATATTTTCTTGATTTGGGGTTCTTGAATCTTGTTTTGGTTTCTTGATGTTGAAATCTTTAATGAAAGTTTCTGTATAATGATTTGAGATAAAATATCAATAAATGAGCTTTAATAAGCATTTAAGGGTGATCTTTTATATAAAGGTATTAATTTAATAATTCATTAATTTAAGTTCTATAATGATATTATTAAATTTAATAATTTAAGTTTATGTGATTTAAATTTCTAATATTTTAGTGAGTGCGTTAGTCACAAAAGTGGCCCACTCGGAGTTCATTAGATGATTTAAATCATATTTTATAATTGTAGTTTACGTGAATTAAATCTCTAATATTTTAGTGAGTGCGTTAGTCACCAAAGTGGCCCACTCGAAATTCATTAAATGATTTAAATTGCGTTTATATATGTTTATTTGATATAACATCATAAATGACATTTAAGAATAATAAACATTTATAGTTATTAACATGCATAAAGGTAGATCTTACTCATGTTTAATGACCATTTAAGTAGATTATAAACTTTGTTTGTTTATGTACGATGTACATCCAAAGATGACTTGTATGTTAAAATGAACTTAGTGATTGATCTTATATACGTTATATGAATGATGCATGTTTGATGATTGTTGGTTGTATTTAGATTTAGCCCAAAGGTGAATTTAAATGCAATATTCTGGAATATATTATAGTCCGAATTATGGTTTAAATTCAAAGCAAATATTATGTGAGATGTAAATGTTTGCAATAGTCTCTACTATGTTAAATATAACTGTCAATGGTATCAAGTTTAATGGGCATGAGTATGATGATTGGATCGAGTATGTTAAGCTAAATGTTGACATTTTGGAACTTGATTCAACTCTAGTTATCGATGAGCCTACTAAACTGACTAATACTATTTCGGAGGTAGTCAAGAGACTGTGGGAGAAATGGGAGAGGTCGAATAGGCTTTTAATGAGCTTTGTTAAGCTTAGTGTGGCGCCTAATGTTAAGCTTTCCCAACCTAAGACTAAAAATGTGAGAGAATTTGTGGCTGAGATAAGGAGGTGTATTATGACAGATATTGTGGTTAAATCTGTTGATGCTACTCTTATTAATGATTTATCTAATAAAGAGTACACTATAACTCAGTCAATAGATGAACATATCACTCACACGGGGAATACATATAATCAACTTAAAGATTTGGATATGGATCTTGGTGAGATGGTGTTGGTTGAGTTCTTGTTAAAGTCATACAAGGGTGGTGATTTTAAGCAATTTAGGAGAACTTACAACCAACTTAAGGAAAAATGGTCTCTTTCGGATACTAAGGCCATGCTCATGCAAGAGGAGGCAAGACAAAGGGAATACCCGAAAGTTAAACTTCCCTAAGTCAACTTTGTCTATCATGATAATTCAAACGTTGTTCTAGTGGCAGCAAAACTCCAAGTAAGAAATAGAGGGCATGTTTTGAATAAAGGGAGACATACATTTTGTTTGCATATGTTTTAAATCAAATCCGATTGAGGTACCTTCTAATACTTGGTGGTTTGATATGCGCAACCACTCATGTTTCTAATGTTATACAAGGTTACCTAAATCTCCAACGAATGTCGAGAAAAGTGAAAGCTTTGCTTTCTATTTATGGGAAACATAATGAAAGCTAGAATTGAAGGTGTAGAGACATATAGAATTATATTAGATACAAACTATTGCCTTGATCTAGAGAAGTATCTATATGTTCCTAATTGTTCTAGAAATCTTGTTTCTGCTTTTAAGTTGGATGTTTTGGGATTTGATTTTGAGATTGGACATGATTGTTTTTCATTGTATCATGAAACAAAACATTGTGGTATTGGTTTATTATTGGATACTTTGTATTGTTTCAATCTAAACCTTTGTATTTTAATGTTGATGTTGAATATGTTGTTGGTATTAAAAAAGGAATGCACTAAATGAGTTTTCTACTGACTTGAGGCATAAAAGATTTGGTCATATATCCAAAGAAAGGATTTTGAGACTAATTAAAAGTGAAGTTTTTGTCTCACTTGGATTTTATTGATTGGAATAAACTTGGATTGCATTAAGGGTAAGCAAACCAAGTATGTACCAAAACAAGTTGTCACAAGGAGTAGTGGATTACTCAATTTAATACATACAGATATTTGTGGTCCTTTCGATGTATCGTCTTGGGACGATGAGAGGTATTTCATCACATTAATTGATGATTACTCTAGATACTATTACCTTTATTTACTGTATGAAAAAACTCAATCTGTTGATGTCATTGAGACATTCATTACGGAGGTTGAGAGGCGGTTAAATAGAAAGGTTAAGGTAATACGTTCTAATAGAGGTGATGAATATTATGGAAAGACATCGGAAGTTGGACAAAGTCCAGGTCCATTTAAGAATCTCCTTGAATTTGAGGGTATTTGTGTGTAGTATACAATGCCCAAATTGCCATATAAAAAAAAAATTGGTGTAATGGAAAGGCATAATCGTACATTAATGAAATGGTGAGGAGTATGGTAAATGATAGTTCTATACCTATTTCATTGTGGATGTATGCATTGAGGATAACTGCATACATATTGAATAGGGTACCTAGTAAAGCAATTCCTAAGACTTCTTTTAAACTGGGGACATCTAGGAAGCCTAATTTAAGACATCTTCACGTGTGAGGCTATTAAGCCGATGTGAGGATATATAATCCACATGAAAAGAAGTTGGATTTTAGGACCGTTATTGGTTATTTCGTTGAATATCCGAAGAGATCAAAAGGGTATAGAATATATTGTCCTAACCATAGTACGAGAATTGTAGAGTTTGGAAATGCTCACTTCATTGAAAATGGCAATATCAGTGGGAGTGTGGGAGCAAGTAATGTAGAGATAAGAGAGTCATTGATGAACCAAAGTCTGTCAAGTGATCCATCTCAAGTTGATGTTCCTATTATTGTAGTACAACCATAAGACATGGATATGGAATAACAACAAATGGATGCTCCAAACCCAGTTATGGATGTCATTGTTCAAAGAAGAGGAGGAAAATGCTCAACTTAATGAGCAAGGGCAACCTCATAAAAAAAAAAAAAAAAAAAATTAAGGAGGTCTACTAGAAAGAAAAGATCAGCTATTTCAAACGATTGTATCGTTTATGCACTTGAGCATTGATAATGGTTTTGGTGGCTCATTTTGATCTTGAGCTTCACTAAATGGATGTTAAAAGAGTCTTTCTCACTGGAGATTTGGAAGAAGAGGTATATATGGATCAACCTCAAAGTTTTGAGACCACAAGTGAATGAAATCCGGTATGTAGGTTGAAGATATCAATCTATGGATTAAACAAACTTCCCGACAATGGTACTTGAAGTTTAATGATACTTTATTGTCATATGAGTTTGAAGAAATGACTGTTGATCAGTGTATCTACATAAAGGTTGTGGGAAGTAAGTTTGTAATCCTTGTGTTGTATGTAGATGATATTCCGCTTGCCGCTAGAGATATTGTGAGTTATTACATGGTGTTAAGGTAAAATCATGTACACCTAGTCTAGTTCCCATTCAGAAAGGGAGCAATTTCAGTTTTTTTTTTCATTAGAGAGCTGCAAAGTAAGTTTTAAGGTACTTACAAGGCACTAAGGATCATATGCTCACATATAGAAGAACGAATAATATTGAAGTTATTAATTACTTGGAATCGGACTATTATGGATACAAGGATATCCAAAGGTCTAAATAGAAGAGTGATAAGTAGTTTGTCATTGCTACTTCCACTATAGAGGCTGAATTTGTAGCATGCTTTGAAGTTACAATTCAATTGTTGTGGCTGCGCAATTTTGTTGATGGTTTAGACATCGTTGGTACTATTGCTAAACCAATAAGGATTTATTGTGATAATGCGACAACTGTATTCTTCTATTAGAATAATAGATACTCCAAAGATGTCAAACATATGGATTTAAAGTATCTATTTGTCAAAGAAGAAGTGCAAAATCAAAGAGTTCAAATAGTGCATATTGCGGATCCGTTGACTAAAAGACTAGCTCCCAAGACTTTTATTGGCCATATTAATGAAATGGGAGTACTCACAAAGTCCTTGTATAGCAGATGATTGGTCATACATGTATGAATTTAAGTTTAGCACATTTAAGTTTATTTGAAACTCTAGATATCAATGTTTGTTTGGATTTTGCTTATCTATGAATCATATTTCAGTCATGCATATTTGTTATGATTATAGATGTTGGGTCTTATTTTAAGACATTGTGAGATAAGATATTTTGGATGTTTGTCTTATCAAATTGTGATTGTTTGAATTGAATTGACTTGTGATACATGGAAGGAATCGGGACGTTTGTCAGGTCCGTGACCGCCATGATTCGGTCGGTTTAGTTCTTACGAAGTTGTGACTTATATATTACATTATTTAAGTGAGCTCAAATTATGTTAATATGTTTTATATTTGTCATATATGAATCAAGTGGGAGAATGTTAGAAATTTAATTTCTAATTGATTTATATAATTGAAGTAATTAATAATTGCTATTGTTGTACACACGGTGATGATTAGTGTAGTATTGAAGATGCAATTATTGGGTGTAAATCTCTCCGTGCCAATTCGTTAAAATTTAAGTGTTGAGGGGTGTTTTTGTATAATAGTAAAAGTTAAAGGGTATTTTGGTAATAGAACAAAATATGACATTAAGTTATAAAATGACATATTTTGTTCATTATAAGATATACATACATACAAGAGTTTTCCTTTTCCCTCTCTCTTTCTGAAAACACAAGAACTCTCTCCTTTAAGGGTTAAAGATTCAATCTTTAACAAGTCCTTATATCATCAAAGGACGAATTGAAGTATTACAGATTTGGTATAGGAAAACAGTTGGGGATTGATCAAAGAATAACAGAGAAGGCTATGAAATCTTCAAGTTAGTGTTTCTCTATCCTTTATTATTTGTTTATGCCAATGAGTTATGATTTGGTTAATTTAATTATCTTATTAGGATCCTTGTTTGTTAATCGCTTCCGCATTTAAGTTAATTGAATTATTATTAACAATTAAATGATTGTGTGGAAATTGATAATTTGTTTCTTTTATAATTTAATCCTTAATACAAGTATTAATATTATTGATCAATGCACTAAAGGGACAACTTAATTACTTGGTCCAAATACCAAAAGATTGTGTTAATTGTTGAGAAATTAAATGGATAAACTTATAATCTCACCTCTGAGAGAGAGTTCATGAGACTTTCTCTCTCTCTCTATATATATATTATGCTGCTAGGCGGGTACTCTAGACAAGTTGAGGAAGTTAGATTTGATCTTAATACATGCTTTGAGCTTGGGCAAGAAAGGATGAGAGTTGAGATGGAGGATATATATATATTTTAAAAATATATCGATTGAGATGCAGTCCTCCTTTTCCAACTGTTGTGCGTTGCAAAACAATCACAATGGAAGGGTGTCTTCTATATGACTCTTGGAAGGGTTTTCTTATTTTAATATTAAGGAGATAATAATGTTTTAGTGAACATGCATGCATGAGTCCAGGACCCTTTTTACTTGTTTATCCGTGGTGAATTTTCTTTACTTCGTAATAATTTTGGGCTTGTCATAATGACACCAGTCGGTTGTCACGACCTGAACCCGCAAGCTAGTGCCACGATTATGAGTCTGACAAAGCACCTACAGTCAACTACTTGGTGTTGTCCTCACTACACCAAAAGGGATACCTAGTTGACTATGAATACCTAGGCTCATTCTTATATACCATTAAACATTCACTTATTATTTCGATGTGAGATGAAGTATTACATTCATCCCCCTTATGACATAGGGTCTTTGCTAGAGCCCAACCGAACATAATTGGGCTTAGCCCAAGATCAACCAATGGACATTCGAGATTCTAGAGGTGGCTCCCACCCCTCGGGTGTAGCACTTTAGTTCCCATAGTCCGAGCTAGTTAACCACTTTGATACCAACTATCACGATCTGTTCCCGCAAGCCCGTGTCGCGATTATGGGCCTGACAACACCCACGACCAACTACTTGTCGTTGTCCACATTGCACCAAAAGGGATACCCCAACTTGACTATGAGTACTTAGGCCTATTCTTAGATACTATTATACATTCACTTATCATTTCGATGTGGGACGAGGTATCACATTGGTAAAACATATTAGGAGATTAACACATATATGTATGTCGTGTACTTATAATTAGAGTCCAATTAGTATCATTTCCTTAATTGGCGTATAATGTACATTTTATAATCAATCTTCTATTGCACGTCTTTATTCACTAGAATGTTATAGCTATTTACTTTGAACCTATGTTTTTTGAGAATTCCATTGATTTCATACTTCGTGTATCAGAGTGTAATATCTGTATTCTATTCAGATTATAACATCTTGGAAAGGTTTGACATTGACCATACAAGGTCTCAAATCCCTCAAAGTACCTTCACCCGCATTTGACGCTGATTTCTTTTGCTTCATTAGGTACTCTAGCATATTGATAACTCGATTTTATATCGTGTTTTTATACATTAATTGTGTTTAATTCGAGTTAATTATGGAGTTTATTGGATTTAATTGAATGGAAATTACGTAAATTCTTTATGTTTTTTATTTCGGAAGTTTCAGGGACCAAAATTGAAGAAATCGGGGACCAAAATGCAATTTTTGGTTCAAAATGGGCGTGTTGAAGACCTAAACACGGGCGTGTTTAGGAGCTGCAACTTGGCGACACGGGCGTGTTCAAGGCATTTTTTGTGCAATTCAATGTCCCACATGGAAATTTTACCTCTTTTCAGCTCTATTTCACTCCTATAAATAGATGCACCCCCTCGGTTGTTAAAGCACACCAGAATCACTCGGAACAAGAGCATTTCCGAGTTCCTAGCCAATAGGAATTTCGTGATAAGCTCTAGTCGAGTTTTTAGTTTTCATTTTTCTTTCTTCTCGAGTGTAGGGTTGAGCTTCCACCATAAGGGATACCCTATAGTTTAGTTGAGGGGAGTGATAGCTGAAGATCTTTAGAGCGAGATAAAGATCCGGAGTAGCGAGGTCTAGAGGATTAAGCCGAGTGGAAGCGAGGAGAGCAACACGACAACTTTCTCTTTCCTTTTCTTTTCGTTCTTGTGTTACTTTTCCTTTATATGTTATGATTCTGTGTCCTAAGATACTCTTTATTTTGATTGATTGATTAATAATTTATATATTTCCGGAAAGGATACGTTTTAATATACATTGTGAATTACCTATTGTCTTATGCTTTCGATTTAATTCTCGTATTGAGTTTATGCCATAAAACTTAGGTTGATGCATGATACTACAATAGTTAATTTAATTGACGGCTTGTTAATGAGTCCCCACCATAGGAGATTTAATAGATTGCCAGATTAGGAATAATAACTTGTGGCCACCATACTGAGGTTAGGAATCCTAATAATCTCGGGTTTGGAATCAATGCAAATCTTAAGATTATGTTGTTGAATTGACGCCTCAATAGCTAATCTAAAAAGGTTTAGGATTACTTGCAACCACCATATTGAGGTAATCATTCTAGATAATTCGGGTATGGTAGTAAGACAATTCGAATTCATAATTACCTTAGATCTGCTTGCAAGCTACACATTCGAACATTGTTCAACTTAATTAATTATACGTACTTCATTAGAGATCTTAGTCAATTATTTTCCATTCTTGTTTTAATTATTCTTTTACTCAAACATATCCGAATTGAATGGACACCTAGGACTAATTCCTGAACTTTAAAGTTTGTCATAATTGGTAGAAACTAACCAGCCGTCACCAACGTTCCCGTGGATACGATATTTATAAATTTAAAATCGTGGTACTCCCGTGTTACTATCTACATGCGATAGGTACTCTGCCTTAGTTGTGTTTGATTTTGTGACATTGTTTTGTGAGATTATTTGCCTTATTTGATATTCATTTTTACTCACTCAAAACACACACCACATACTTCGAGGATCACTTAGAATTATTCCCATCCTATTTTTGGTTGGGAATTTGATTCGATGGTGGGGTATCAACCACTATGTCAAAGACAACTTAAGCTAGAGTTCCTAAAATTGCATTATAGGATGATTCAATATCAACCACATAAAATTGTATTTTTTCAGCTTGATAGTTGGACCATGTACCAAGTGTCACATTCAACAAAATTGTGCTCTTGGTTGTTACTTTATGCTTCATGAAGCCCTTGAGCTTCATCAGAGTTTGTCTTAGAAAATGATCATGTAATCCCATTTCTTTGAAGCAATGATAATATAAAATGTTCGCTGAAGCTCCTGCGTCTATTAACACCATTTTAACCAAGCATTTGTCCATTCCGAGTTTGGTTACTAACATATCAATAATTACAGGATTCAATTTCTTCTTGTTGTCGGGGCAAGTTCCACCATCGAATAAGATATCACTAATATTTCCTCCATGTATTCTGGCGTAAAAAAAGTTTCCTTCAAAGAGTGAATTTGCCTCTTCAATTGAGTCAACGACGACAATTTGTTCCGGATCACATTTATCACCCCTTTCTTACCCTTTGATTATTGTTCTTGCCAAGTATCGTCTTTCATGAATTTAGTTAGAAATCCTCTTCTTTTCAATGATTCAATGACTTTCCTCAAATGGTAGCAATTTTCGATGTTATGACCGTGACTTTGATGAAAATTACAGTATTTACTCCTATCCTTTGTATTCTCCATTGGAGGATTCAGTGGTGCTAGATCTCATATCTCGTATTTTTCTTTCAATACGAATACAATACTTTTGATTGGTATATTGAGTCTTCTCGGCCTCTCTATTTTTTGGACTCTATTCTTTCCCTTATTATTGTTACCCGATCTAATAGGCTGTGAAATGGATGGTCTCGTTCAATCCTAGGTGGCACTTGGGACTGATCGAGTAGGAGGAACTCTAAAACCGCTATGAACAATTGGTGTTGATATCCGTGTTGGAAAGCTACAACACTTCACGAATAACGGCAACCTCCTGTTGCAATTTAAACTATTCATTTACTAACTTTTGTCGTCTTTACAATCGCTCAATCTCAACTTGCAAATATTGAACCTCCTCTACCGGTGGTTGCTCTTGATTTCATTGATCGTTTAAGTATTCCCTCACATCTTGTTATTCCGAAAGTATTCTTCCGGTTGAAACTACCTTTGAGGTTGATGAACACGATCTATGTGAGTATACTACATCATCCTTTGGGCCTTCTATTCCTAAATTTCGTTGAGACATTTTGATACTACAAAATAAATCTAAAATCCACAAATAGAAAACTAAAACAACACACTATAATATCAAGAAAGAAAGAGATTTTTCAGTAACGGAACCAAACTGATCGGGGAGCAGTCCTACTTTGAGTATTTCTTGAGGTCAAAGTAAATTCCAACTGTTGCGCCCTACAAAACAATCACAATGGAAGGGTGTCTTCCGTATGACCCTTCAAAGATTTAGTCAACTTAATGTTAAGGAGATAATAATGTTTAAGTGGGCATGCATGCATGAAGAGTCCAGTCCCTTTTTTTCCTTTCTTATTTTATTTTATAGGGACCTTTTTTACTTGTTTATCTATGCTTGTCATAATGACATTTTTCGGTTAAACATATTAGGAGATTAACAAACTTATATATGACGTGTACTTTTAATTACGGTCTAATTAATATTATTTCCTTAATTGGCGTATAATATACATTTTATAATCAATTTCTATTGTAAGTCTTTATTCACTGGAATATTATAGCTATTTACTTCCAACCCAAGTTTTCTAACAATTTCATTACTTTCATACTTCGTGCATCGGATTGTAGTATCTATAAGCTATTCGAATTATAGCATTTTGGAAAGGTTTGACTTTGACCATAAAAGGTCTCAAATCTAGAGTGTAGTATCTCAGAGAAGTTTGACTTTGAATGCTTTGACCATGCAAAGTTACAAATTCCTCACACACATATATATATATATATATATATATATATATATATATATTATTTATTGTGAACTAAGTGTTCCACATTGTTCACTTATGAGGTTTTTGAGCTTTTATTAAATAGGAGTCTAAAATTTTTTACTTATTAATGTATTTTAAACTTGTGAAGTACACTTGAAGTGTGTTATAGCAAACAATATATTATTGAATATTATATGAAAATAGCCATATTTTTTAAAATAAAAAACTTTATGAATAATCCTATTTAAAAAAAATTGACATTTATATAAATAAATATTAACTTTAACGATATTGGGTGTGCAATATATAAATTCCATAACGTATATATCGTGTGTGGTGTAGAGCAATAGGACACACACTTCTTGTGTACTTATGAATACTTAGGATTAGGATTTAGGGTCCGAGTTTAGATTCAAAATTAGAATTACATATAAGTTCATTGCAAATACGTAAATAAAAATATAATTTTTGTACCAAAAATTGTAGAACACTATACAATGAATTTGTTTAATTTGCATATATTCTTAAGACCTCCTTCTATTGTGTCTTAGGAGATAAATTTAGATGTTTAGCATACATAGGATAATGATATCTTGTAGTTCATAATCTTCATGGTTGATTACTTTTCATGTTTAACATATAATGTTAAATGGTAAAGGAAGTATTAGTCTATAATTCCTAACTTGCAACTCGATGAGAATTGTGTAAGCCAACTTTTATTTATTTATTTATTTGAATAAATATTCAAAATAAATCTTAGTTGGATTTAAATTTTTATTCTAAATATGTGAGCAAAATTAGTCACTAAAATTTATGGTGTAGACATTATTACATCTTATATACGTACTCCATTGTTCTTTCTTATATTATCTTCTATTACCTCATTGAACTTAGTTATTGCATGTTGTCTCTACCTTATACATCAATTCAGTCAACTTCTTCTTTTTGAATGCAAATCTCTTGAAATCGATATTATTCTAGTATAAGTAGGCGACGTTTTTATTTTAATTATACTTTTTATTTCAATTATGAAATACAATAGAAACTAAATTTATTTGTCTACATAATGTTTCATTTTTATTAATGAAATTTCAATTATAAAAATAAATAAATAAATTCTTACTTATTTTGTAAAACTTCATATATACATATATATTCGAAATTATTAATTAGATGACATATATATATATATATATATATATATATATATAATATATTAATTTGTGTGTGCGTGTCAAAAGTTGGAACGCTGGGTTCTCTAATCAACCAACACAATGGATCCTTTCAACTTCTATTCTTTAATTAGACAGATTAGACAGTTTGCCTAATTAAGAGATTATATCTCATATAAAAATATTGTCGGAACCCTACATTATTTATTAATATTGCCAAAAGCATAATATTTTGCAAATCAAACATAAGTCAAACTCCTGCTTATTCTTTGATCGCTAAACAACAGCTTTTAACCATCTTTATAATCTGATATATATATATATATATATATATATAGATATTGGCCTTTTTATCATAATTTTTTTTTATGCAAACTTAATTATCACCCAAATTATTCTTTATTCTCTTGTTCATCTTTATCAAAAAGTAAAATTCACATACTTTATATATAATATATATTTATATTAGTATTAAGACATATAAAGCTTGCAAACAAGAGAAAGGTTGTAAAATCAGGATATGAAATTATTACTATTAAGAGTTAAATATATATATATATATATATTTTGTATATGACACGAGATATATATATATGTTTAATGAGCCTTAACTATGAGTTGCACCTAAAATCATGTCCATATCTAAATTAATCTTCATTTGTTCCAAATAACTCTTTTGTAGCAGATAAGCTTTAGTCCCAAATTTTAAACAATTGTGTACATGAATACTTGGATCAATATTTACTATATACTCTTTAGGAAGTGAATAAATAAAATACAAGGTAATTATAAATACTATTATAGCTTCTTTTTTTTAATATTGAGTTATATATCTGAAGGAAAAACTTATTAATCCAGGATTAGATAAAAAATATAAATCCTGAACAAAACTGTAATTAATTATAAAATTTATCTTTAAATTTACCAAACAAGGGCGCTCCCAGCTTTAAATAACAAGTTGAAGGATGAAAATCTCCTATTATACTATTTTCTATACTAATAATGATAAGATAATATTAGTATGCAACTGTTTAAAATTTATAAGTGGAGCTTCCTTCCGCAAGGGACCAATCTGGCTCGAACGGGATTAATCTTGATGTGAATTGACTTAAAAGTATCATCTCATAGTTTGAGAGACATCTAAGACACCTCGTGTCCTAAGCAAAAATAATAAGATAATATGTGTCAAATTTTGTATTTAGATAAAGGAAAATTCATTGTTTTAATCCCATAATTATTTTACTTTTCTAAAATTGATTATAAATTATAAATTTTATAGAATTTAATCCTTCAATTATTTTTGTTTTTCTAATTTAGTCCTTTTAGTCAAATTTATGGGATTTTATGGCAGTTTTAGCTATTGCCATATGGAGATGTCAATTTTAAAAAATAATAAAAAATCAGATGAATTAAAATTATTTACAAACTAGATCTTGTTTTGCAAATAAAATTTAGAAAATCTACCAAAAGATTATTACATCATTCAAAAAAAAAAAATCCCAAATCACTGTTAGGTCCCGCCTACCAATATTGAAAAAGAAATGGTAGGCTACCTACTATATATATATATATATTATATAAAACATTTTTTGGGCTATAAATAGAGCATCTCGGCTCTTCCATAACCATCCCAAAATCAAAACCAAAACAATCAAGAGAGGAGAGAAAATTCTCTCTTCTTTCTCCTTTCTTTCTTTTGTCTTGAAGATTTGAATCTTCAATATTTTTAAGGAGATTAGGAGAATGTGTTTCGAAGTATTTTTTACTTCAAAGAATTTTGGTTGTGAGAGAAATATTTGGGAAGTGACAAAATAATGAGGTTTTATAGATAGTGTTTTGTGATACACTATAGTACCACTATTTTGGGTTTATCTCATTTTTGGGGATCACCTCTAGAAAGTTTCTTGGGAAGTCTCTCACTTGTAAGCCTACTAATATTTTATTAGTGGAAGATTTATTCGGAGTTTGTCCCGTGGACGTAGCCCATATTGAAGGGTGAACCACGTTAAATTTCTGGTGTCTCTTTTATCATTTGCTCATTTTATTTGTTTATTCGCCTCCACACTTCTATCCGTTGTACTCAATTCCCAACAACTGGTATCGGAGCCTATTGGTATTTCCGAGTATGCTATGTGGTTGCAGCTTAGGCTGAACCTCCACATCGGAAAAGTTTACCTTGTGGTTATTTGTTATCGAGAAAGATGGAGGCAAGGACGAGCAAGATGATTAGTTTAAGTGGTACAAATTACCACATCCGGAGAAACAAAATGAAGGATCTCTTATTCATCATGAAAATGCATCTATCGGTGTTTGCTAATACCAAACCCGATGGCAAGACCGACGAGGAGTGGGCATTCGAGCATGAACAAGTATGTGGTTTTATCCGACAATTTGTCGATGAAAATGTGTATAATCACATTTGTGACGAGACTCATGCTCGAACAATGTGGAGAAAGTTAGAAGATTTATATTCTTCTAAAACCGGCAACAACAAGTTATTTTGTCTAACAAAGCTGATCAAGTTAAAATACCAAGAAGGTATATCCATGACAGATCATTTAAACGAACTTCAAGGTATTGTGCATCAGTTGACAGGTATGAGAATAAAGTTTGATGATGAGCTACTCGCTCTTATTGTATTACACTCACTACCGGAGTCTTGGGAGACTTTGAGGATTTCAATCACAAACTCTGCACCAAACGGTAGAGTGGGGTATTGAACGAAGAGATGAGGCGAAGGACACAAGGATGTTCCACATCGCAACAAGATGTTCTCGTTGCAGAGTCCAGAGGGAGGAACCAGTTCCGCAATCAAAGACCAAGAGATAAGAGTCGAGGAAAGTCAAATAAATATGGCCCGAGGTAAGAAAAACTCAACGTTGTACATGATGCAGGCGAAGCTCTCCCAGGATGCTGTGAACGCTGTGGAGAATGATAGTGCAATTGAGTTATGACACAAGCGGCTAGGTCATATGAGCGAGAAAAGTATGACATGTCTAGCCAAGAAAAATATGATACCTGGATTGGATCAAGTTCACGTGAAGAAATGTGAAGATTGTTTGGCGGGTAAGCAAAACAGAGTTTCGTTTAAACGTTCCCCTCCTTCCGGAATGAAGAATGTATTGGATCCGATACACTCGGATTTGTGTGGGCCAATGTCAAAGTCACTTGGTGGTGCCCAATATTTTGTGACTTTCATTGATGACCATTCTCGAAAGACGTGGGTATATTTGCTGAAATCAAAAGACCAAGTGTTAGATGTATTCAAACAATTCTTAACCATGGTCGAAAGACAGACAGGAAAGAAACCGAAGTGCATCCGGTCAGACAATGGTGGAGAATATATTGGACCATTTGATGCTTATTGTAAAACAAATGGTATTCGACATCGGAAAACACCTCCGAAGACTCCGCAGTTGAATGGTTTAGCCGAGAGGATGAACAAAACTTTGATGGAAAGAGTAAGGTGCTTACTCTCACATGCAAAGTTGTCAAAGGTGTTTTGGGGTGAAGTTATTCTAGCAGTTGTCCACGTGCTAAATCGTTCACCATGTGTCCCTCTACAGTTTGATACACCAGAAAGAGTATGGTCAGGAAAAGATGTTTCCTATGATCATCTGCGGGTATTTGGGTGCAAAGCTTTTGTGCACATTCCAAGAGATGAGAGGTCCAAACTTGATGTCAAGACACGACAGTGTGTGTTTATTGGCTATGGTCAAGACCAATTTGGCTATAGATTCTACGATCCAATTCAGAAGAGGCTTGTCGGAAGCCGAGATGCTGTGTTTGTTGAAGATGAAACCATCGAGAATATTGAGAAAGTGCGGAAGAATTCCCCGACTCCGATGGTATTACAATAAACTTGCAGAGTACTCCTCCAACAACAATGCAAAGGCAAATTGGAGATGATGATCAACCAGGAAATGGGAATGCTCCAGAAATTTCCGAAGATGAAGTTCATGATCAACCGCTAGCTCCAGATGGTTCTCAAATTCACGGAAGATCTATTAGAGTCGAACAACTCTCTACTAGATATCCCGAAGATCGATATGTGTTAGTAACGCGACGGGGAGAACCAGAAAGTTTTGAAGAAGTCATGCATCATGAACATAAGGAAAATTGGATTGAAGCCATGCAAGATGAAATGAAATCATTGCATGAGAATCAAACATTTGAGCTGGTGAAGTTACCAAAGGGTAAGAGAGCTTTGAAGAACAAATGGGTGTTCAAGCTGAAGCATGAAGAACACAATCACCAACCACGATTCAAAGCCATGTTAGTTGTCAAGGGATTCCATCAAAGGAAAGGAATTGATTTTGATGAGATTTTCTCACCGGTGGTGAAGATGACATCCATTCGCACAGTGCTGGGGTTGGCAGCAAGTCTTGACTTGGAAGTCGAACAAATGGATGTGAATGCCGCTTTCCTTCATGGTGACTTGGATGAAGAGATATATATGGAGCAACCAGAAGGTTTTGCACAAAAGGGGAAAGAGAACTATGTGTGTAAACTCAAGAAGAGTTTATACGGCCTGAAACAAGCGCCAAGACAGTGGTACAAGAAATTTGAGTCTGTTATGGGGGAGCAAGGCTACTCGAAGACTAGTTCGGACCACTGTGTATTTGTGCAAAAATTTGCTGATGATGACTTCATTATACTATTACTCTATGTAGATGACATGTTGATTGTTGGCCAGAATATTTCCGGGATTGACACCCTGAAGAAGCAACTAAGCAAGTCCTTTGCTATGAAAGACTTGGGGCCCGCAAAGCAAATCCTTGGTATGAAGATATCCAGAGACAGAAGCACCAAGAATTTATGGTTGTCACAAGAGAAGTACATCGAGAAAGTACTTCAAAGATTCAACATGGATAAGGCTAAAACGGTTAGTTGTCCCCTAACTAATCATTTTAGATTAAGTACTAAGCGGTGCCCTTCTACGAGAAGAGAAGGAAGAGATAGATAGAGTTCCATATGCTTCGAGTTGGAAGTTTGATGTATGCTATGGTATGTACGCGTCCGGATATTGCTCACTCGGTGGGAGTTGTGAGCGGGTTTCTATCAAATCCTGGTAAGAAACATTGGGCTGCAGTAAAATAGATTTTCAAGTATCTTCGTTGAACCTCCGATTTGTGTATGAAATTCGGAGATGGAAAACCTGTGTTGGTGGGATACATAGATGCTGATATGACTGGAGATACTGACTCCATAAAGTCTACATCGGATACCGTTTTTTTTGTGGGGGGAGTCAGTATCATGGCGAAGGCCGACAAAATGTGTTGCTCTATCAACAACGAAAGCGGAATTTATTCGGCAAGGGATGAAGCGTGTAAAGAGTTGCTATGGATGAAGAAGTTCTTAGGAGAACTTGGTTTCCACCAAACAAAATACGAGTTGTTTTGTGACAGTCAAAGTGCAATTCACCTTGGTAAGAATTCCTCCTTTCATTCCGGATCAAAGCATATTGACGTGAGATATCACTGGATCGGGGATACATTGGAGAAGAAGCTTTTAGAGTTAAAGAAGATCCATACCAAAGAAAATGGATCGGATATGCTGACAAAGACTCTTCCAAGAGGAAAATTCGAATACTGTCGACAAGCAGCCGGAATGGTGAAGTCCTCCATGTAGGCGGGAGGGGGAGAATTGTTAGGTCCCGCCTACCAATATTGAAAAAGAAATGGTAGGCTACCTACCATATATATATATATATATATATATATATATATATATTATATATAAAACATTTTTTGGGCTATAAATAGAGC
The DNA here is from genome assembly GCA_025388415.1 of Cynanchum wilfordii. Lineage (NCBI taxonomy): Eukaryota > Viridiplantae > Streptophyta > Magnoliopsida > Gentianales > Apocynaceae > Cynanchum > Cynanchum wilfordii. The sequence goes on along the minus strand of JAHSUH010000667.1, from coordinate 52,329 downwards.
CTCTCGGCTCTTCCATAACCATCCCAAAATCAAAACCAAAACAATCAAGAGAGGAGAGAAAATTCTCTCTTCTTTCTCCTTTCTTTCTTTTGTCTTGAAGATTTGAATCTTCAATATTTTTAAGGAGATTAGGGAATGTGTTTCTGAAATATTTTTTACTTCAAAGAATTTTGGTTGTGAGAGAAATATTTGGGGAGTGGCAAAATAGTGAGGTTTTATAGATAGTGTTTTGTGATACACTATAGTACCACTATTTTGGATTTATCTCATTTTTGAGGATCACCTCTAGAAAGTTTCTAGGGAAGTCTCTCACTTGTAAGCCTACTAATATTTTATTAGTGGAAGATTTATTCGGAGTTTGTCTCGTGGACGTAGCCCATATTGAAGGGTGAACCACGTTAAATTTCTGGTGTCTCTTTTATCATTTGCTCATTTTATTTGTTTATTCGCCTCCACACTTTTATCCGCTGTACTCAATTCCCAACAATCACAACTTCCAAACCCCACTTATGTATTGAAAAATAAAAGCAACAAATAAAAAATCAAGATTATTTCTAGGTAATATATGACGGTAATTAAATACTCTAGAAACTATTTGATATATATATATATATATTTATACATAATACGTACATTTAGGTTAATGAATCGACGTGTTGCCACTTAATCAAGAATCAAATTAGATTGATCTGTTAAAGATTCTTTTAATGTCTTTGTCTAAGAGGAAACCATTAAACCTAATCAGTGCATTATCTCTCTTTCAAATTCATGAAGTGAATATAATATATATATATATATATATATAATAACAATTTGTTAATTAAAGATCCTAATAAAGGGATCCTACGTTGAACTTGCAAAAATATAAAACCCTAATATAAAATTATACTCAAATGCAATCAATTCCATCCTCAAATTAGAAAGAGACATTTGGAGATTAACTATAATGACAATAGTACTATGATTAGGACACATGATTAACAGAATCTTAAGCAACTAAAACCCTACTTCCATTTTTTATATTATATATATAGCTCTAGAGTAGTTAGTGGGCACCAATATATATATATATATATATATATATATATATTTGTATGTATATGTACATTTGATCATGAAAAAAAAAATGTTGTAATAGTGTGACATTTGTGGCTCTTCAACAAACAATCAATGTGCGTATACTTAAGTTGGACTTAGTGGAGTCAAATACTAATATTTTGAAGACGTTAATAATTAATTTAGTACTTTCTCCATTTGAAAAGGGTACTTGGTTACAGCTATTAGTTTGGGCGAAAATATATATATAGTAGATTGAAATTGACATTTAATTTGGACATATTATAACTTTTTTTTTTTTTTTTTTATGGCATATTTGTTAAATATTGTAGTAGTGAACAAAATATATATGCACAAAAATGGGTATATATAGGCCACTCAAAAAGGAAAAAGGAAAAATAAAATAAAGAAAGATTGTGATCAAAGACAAGATGCTCCTTTTTTTTTTTTTTTTTAAATTTATTTGGTTGAGAAAAATTGTTGTGAATCCACTACCTTAGACACAAAATAAAGCTCCAATACTTTTATAGAATTGGCTATACATCACTTCTTTTGTCCAACAACATCGATATTCAGTTCGATAGTTATTTTTGTCTTATTGATTAATAAAAATAATTTTTTTTTTAAAAAAAAAAAAAAAAACTGTTTTTATTTTGATTGATTTGGCCAAAAAAAAGGTATAAAAACAATGTATGTAATCGACAAAGTTGGAAGCAGCATAGTTGACAAAATTTAAATCATTCATGTAAAAAGAAACAAAAGGAATATGTATGTATCGCTCTTCACTTATTCATCTCTATTTTCCCTCTTCAAGAATCTACCTTTCTGTTTTCTTTTCTTTTCTTTTTTAATTATTCAGCAATTTAAGCTGTATTTGGATAAGGTATTATGTTTTTTTTAGGGAAAAAAAAATTAGATTATATAATTATTTAAATATTGACATCGATTTGATATTTTCACCTTAATTGATCCAATCGATTTAATTAATGAATTTTTCAGATAAATAATAATAAATAAAAAAATTAGGAATAAATTGTCTTTTTTCAATTTGAGATAATAACCAAGAACTAAAAGGAAAGGTATAGATATATCTAGTAATGGATAATTCTTATTGAAGAAAATAATAACCACAAAAATTACTAATACCACTAGAAGACAAAATTTAGGGTAAATAAAACATAAATGGTCGATCGTCCTTGTTATTATCACTTTACATTTTTGGCAGTGTCAAAGTGAAGATAATGATTTGATTACTATTAATACAGCTTCATAGCAATAATCTTGGATGGTGCACAAATCCATGCATGGATGGATGGATGGATGGATGGATGGATGGAAATACAAATATATATTTCTCTATTTTTTCTATGTGCTATACAAAACCAGGCTTCTCACGCAGTTTCTATAAAACCAACCGCCCCCCTTATTAGTCTTGCAAGTTGTTGACTCAATAACAATTTAAAGTTATGCAAGTTGATTCATTTATTGTCTTTGACTAATTATTTATGGCTGGATCCACATAATTCTAGTGTGTGTGTGTGTATATACATATATATATCTATATATATATATATCTATATATATATATATATATATATATATATATATATATATATATATATATATATATATATTTTTTTTTTTATGTATATCATAGGGTATGGTTAGCTCTCCACTATTCCCTATTTCAATATAGATCCTAAATGTTATTGTACTATTGTGACCAAATTTTAAAATCATATGATTCGAATAAATATCACAGTAATAATCAATTATTATAATGATTTATTAAAGTCAAAATGTATTTATCGAAAAATTTAATTATGATTCGAGGATCAAAAGTTAAAAATAATGATATTTATAAATAATAAAGTCGAGCACAAATATAAAGAAAAAGAAAAGAAGAGGTGTAATGCATATATATATATGCATCCGTACCAGAATTGGGGAAGTCCCACAATGCACACAAACACATTAATGTCATAGCTCTCTCTTACTTTATCAAATTATTGAAATGGGACAATAAAAGTAGGGATGGGATGGGAAATCCCTAACTGGATCTCCAAAGAAAAGAACAAAATGATTTTCCCCCCGTCCTCCCCCCGGCCTTCCCCACATTAATAATTTTTATCTCCATGCAAATTCTTGGGTGGAATCCACTCCTAAAAAACCACTTTTCTTGATGATGTTATCAAATCCAATTGAGCAGTATTATATTTTCTTTTTTTCTTTTATTTCAAATAAAAAAAAAAAAAATATATATATATATATATATATATATATTCTTTAGTGATTGATTGAATTAGTAAACTTGTCCGTAGGTAACTCGCAAGAGTTCCTCAAAAATAAATAACTAAAAAAAAAAAAAAAAAACTGATCAATCACTTTCGTTACAAGTCATTCTCTGACTTTTACAGATAAGATGTTGCTGTTTTTGTAGCCTATAGTTTCCCTAAACTAAATAAAATAATTAAGAAAATACTCATTCATTAGCTGTCATGTTTTTTTAATTATGATCTTAACCCCATATATAATGAATTAATTAATTATAATTAATAAACCCATGCAATAGTAGTAGACACGTGCTTTGGTTTCTATTGAAAGTACGCATGCATGTACGTAATTGGTACTTCATACGTAGATTTAAATCTGAATTATTGAATTTATCGTATTTACAAAAAAGAAAAAAAGGTATATTATTACACGAGCAGTACTGTCCCAGGAATGCTCTTTCTCAGAAGAACCTTTGATTACCAGCTTTTTCTTTTTTTTTTTTTTTTTAAATTCCCAAATATTAATTAATTGAAAAAGATAAGTCAAAACCAACGGTAGACAGCTAGCTAGCTGGTTTTGTGTCCTTTTGACTATAACTTTTCTATCAATATAATTAATTAATCAATCGAGTCTTTCTATATTTGATTCATAATATATATATTATATATATACACGCACGTACAGATTATAAAGACTTCGATCTGTATAAAATCAAAAATTTAATTTACAAGTTAATTATTATTATTTTGAAAAGAAAAAGGGAAATTTTTAAATTTTTTGAAGGAGATCGAACTCCATAAAAATAAGTTAAATTGACACATATTTTAAATATTTAAACTTTTAAAGAAGGAACAAATTTAACTTTTTTTTTTAACATTAAACTTTATATGTGTGTATATATATACATACAAAAACTATTTGTTATAATAAGGTATATATTTGGAGATTGATGAGTTGTTGAATTTGACTATTGAGAAAAGTCAAAACCTAGATAATAATTGTGGATTAAAATATGAATAAATAATGGAAGTTTTTAACTAATTAATTAATTGCAGATGCATGCTTATGAACTACTTTTATGTTACCCTATGGAATACAGGATTGGCCAACAACAGGTATACATAGAGCTTTCTCAGACAACATCGTGAAACTAGGATCCATTATTATGATCATCCCTTGAATTTATCCATATATTTATATTACCTTTATTATAAATTATTATAATTTTATATTAAAATTATATATATTTAAAAATGGTACGTATAACCCTCAATTGCATGTTTTGAAAAAGGGATAATTAATGAGGCATGCAGGATTATTCTGCATCAATGATTTTTATACCAAAAACAAACAGGAAGTACCCATACCTGTATAATATATATATATATATATACATCAATAAAATACGGGTGGGATTACTAATGTTTATACGTATATATGTATATATTATATATTCCCGTTGTTTATGGAAAAACCATCCTGAATAAAGTTTTTGTATAGTTTTGATCCATGGTTTTGAGAATTGGATCAGATCCCTCACTTTAACTTTAGTTAGATTAAGACTGTACTTGGATCCCATTTTTACAAAAGTTTTTTTTTTTTTTTTTTTTTTTTTTTTAGAAAAAAAAACACTCTACAGGTGTGTATTTATAACATAATTATTTAAATATTGATATATATATATATATATATAATTTGGCATATTGACATTATTCGACCAAATCAGTTAATTAATGAAATTTTCATTTTGTATTAATTTAAAGTAAAAAAGTATTACTATGCAATCGATCATAAATAATAATAATCTACAATATAAAGTTAAAATTTTTTCAATCTCAAATAAATCCACAATGGACTAATTATGAACAATCTATATACACACTAAATATTATTTTCATGTTCAATTTGATTTGAACAGTAAAAAAGTGAAAATAACCACTGTTAGATTGAATTTCAAATCCATTTCTAGTTAAACATTTCGTTTATCAAAAAAAATAAAAAATAAAAAACTCGTAAACATTTCACTTATGCAATCGAGAACCTTATTTTGTAAGTATTTCTCCCATCTTTATAATAAAAGTAGGAAAGTGTCCAACTTAATATAATTTAAAATGTAATATAATGTATTTAATATTCAAGATATATGCATATTACCCCTTAATTTAGTACGATGGTTAACCGTATTATTACACACTTCAGTAATTGTATGTTGTAATTCTATTTACTTTTAAAATAAAATAATAATAAAACCTAAATACATGAAAGTTGCATCAAATTTTAAATTTTTTTTGAAATAAAGGGATAATGTATGTACTTATATTTTATTTTATTAATTTTTTCTTTTCTTAAAAAATATGTCTAAGATAGATATATATAATGTGAAAAAGTCTAAAAAAAAATTAAAAAAAACAAATGTCTAAGATTTAAATTTCATTATTCCAATGTAAAAGAAACTTACCTAACCAATCATTGGTTGGTTTAGTGGCGCATGGGGGTTGAGCTTGGTAAGGGGAACTACGGTTCGATCCCCACAATCGCGATTGAGAGAAGTTTAGAGTCGTAATCCCTGGACCCGCTCTAAATCCGGATTAGTCGTGTGGGTTTAGATATCGGATGCTATTATCCAAAAAAAAAAAAAAAAAAAAAAAAAAAGAAAGAAAGAAACTTAGCTATGTAGCTCCAAATAAATGCCCATTAACATTTTTTGGGCCCAAATTACCCTTCTGGATTTTGGGTTCAACCTAAGAGAGCCCACTAATGAGGAATGAATGGAAAAAAGCCTTCAAGAAAAGGAAGAAGAGGATTTTTATGCATTAATAATTGAATTCACTTTATTTCAACATCAACAAATAATTTTCTCAACCAAAAAAAAAAAAAAAAACAAATAATTCTCTCAAAAACGGATTTCACGTGTTTGGATTCTAAATTACGGGATATTGAAAGATATAACTAAAAAAATCATCCAAGAAATATAGATATTTTGTTATGAATCAAATAGATTTATCAAGTTTAGTAGATGTCTATAAAATGGTCGTAATAATCTTTTCACCTTAAAATCAACAATATAATTAATTTTAGATAACTTTGTGTTACCGATGATATTATTCATTCATCTTTTCACCTCTATAAATAGAAGTCTTTAAGACCATTTCTAGGTTCATATCGAATGATCGAAATTAAATTCTTTCTTTTATCTTTATTATATCCCTCTCGTTATCCACTTGATAATTTTATTATTGTCTTATATTTCTATAATTTTATATCACGTTATTAGCACGATTCTCTATCGCTAGGTATAGTGCTTTAAAGTTTATTTCAAGAATAAACAAGTACTCACATGTCAAATCTCACTAAACTCTAATTCGTGGCTCTTGATGTCATTGGAAAAATTACTTATCATGAACATTAGATGATGAAATAAATTTAGAGGCAATGGTTTTGGAAGACATCTTTGTGTGAAATAAATGAATCATCGACACATGATCGTACTAAGCTATGATTTTTCTCTATCATTAGCTTCATAAGGATTCAAAAATAGAATATCTTATCGTGAAAGATCTTCTTATTTTGTGAAAAAAAAATTGAAAGAAAGATTTGACTACCAAAAGATAATCATTCTCCCTAAGGCATTGTTGGATTGCACGTGAGATTGCAAGTATTTAAATCCATAAGTATAATTTTGCAACGTTTAAACTTATTCCGCAATTAAAAGTACGTGGAAATAAATATAACAAACGATGGTATATTGGAGAAAATATTGTCTATTTTTTATGTCTTGAATATTGTCTCACAACAACAATATCGTGAGAAATGTTTTATGAAATATGTTGAACTAATTTGTTATCTTCTTTTTACTAAACAAAATAATGAATGATAAATAAAATTATGAAGTTTGACCAATATATTTTATCTTATTCCCATTAAAACATGTGTTTTTTTTTTTTTTATTATTATTTTAGTATGTTTAATTTATATCATTTATTTAATATTTTAATATAGTATATTTATATTATTATATTTCTCTTTATTATACATCCAATATTTTAATATATATGTGTGTATGTGTTTTACCAAGTTTTTTTTCAAAATGACCATACTTTTTGAAATCACTCTGTGTTTGGCCCTATTTTTGAAACTATTTCCCAATCTGGTTTTGACTCATTTTGTGAATGAGTCATTCTGAGTCTCATTGACAAAAAAAAAAAAATCCCTCTCCTAATTTTCTCTTTCCTCTCATTCTCTCTCCTCCTCTTTTCGTCTACAATTCACACCGTTTCTTTTTTTTTTTATTTCCAACTGTAATATATATATTTTTAATACTATGACTCATTCTGGGAATGAGTCATAGTTCTAAAATTTCAGATCCCTTTTAAACTCAAATGAACTTCACTTTCTCCCCAAAATTTCTCTCTCCAAAATTTATGTCCCCAAAATTTCTGTCCCCAAAATTTCTCTCCAAAATTTCTCTCCAAATTTGTTCTCGCAAGATCTATCCAAGGAATTTCAACCAGATATTGTAAGTATAACTAACAAATCTTAATATTTTATTTAATTACGTAATATATATCATATCTTTATATGACTTATTTTAATATTTTTTAGGGTTTATGACTCAAGTTGGACAAATCTTGACTTTTATTGTATTGAAAATATGAATTTGTCCTGTAGATATCAATTATTTATTGTTGATTGTATTATATTTATATTTTTAGGTGGTGATTTCTTTAGGGTTATGGGTTTTTTATTTGTGTTTATTTGTGTATTTAATTACATAATATATATCATCTCTTTATATGACTTATTTAAATTTTTTTTTTGGTTTATGACTCAAGTTGGGCAAATCTTAACTTTTATTGTATTTTTAATGAATTTTCTTGTACATATCAATTATTTATGGTTGATTGTATTATATTTAGATTTTTAACTGGTGATTTCTTTAGGTTTAGAGTTTTTTATTTGTGTTTATAAAGAAACATTATATATGGAAATTTTTAATATATTGATTTTTTTTTTTGCAATTTTTAGATGGCATTGTTGGAGCAACCAATTAGACTAAATTTCTTTTGGGATTCTAGTATTCTTTACGATGGAAATGGAAATCCATATTTTGAAGGGCCAGCAAAAAAATCATGAGTGTTTATGAGACAAGTGTCTTATTCTGATATTGTTCAAAAAGTTTGCAACTATAGAGGTATTGATACGACAACAACGAACTTAAAGTTCATACTACGTTTTCCGGGTGTTGTAAGAGGTTGTTCATTTGTCCAATACAGTGCCATTGAGGTCACAGATGAGGAAGATATGGAACATATTTGGTCAATACCAAGTGACTTCAAGATTGTGGATGTTAGTGTTTTGGTTCAAGAAGTTCACATCGATCCTCCTTCTTCACCAATAATTCATGGATCTCCAACACATGTGGTGCAATAAAAATGATGCAAAACAATACATGTGTTGACAATGATTTCACATTTCCAATTTCGACCAACTTGTCAAATCCAAACAATGTTTCATTCAATTCATATGCTACACGGGCGAATGAGATAGCTTCTTCGACTAGTAGTAACTCATGTTCAACCGCAATGGGGGCATCAAATGCTTCAAGATCATATCAAGAAACGGAGAATGAAATGACACATATAAATTTGAATGTAAATCCCATGACATCTCAACAATCAACAGATGATGATCCCACATTTATGGATTGTTTAGGGGAAACTTCGGATTTTGATGGGGAACCGGCTAGCAATGGACCAAATGATGATGGATGTGATTTAGACAATGAAGACAACCAGAATAATGTTAATCCACAATGTTCAAATTCTACTTCATCATTTCATTCATATCCTTGTTATAGTGATATGGGTTATGGTGAACCTTTGCGTGAAGGAAAGAGCTATCGGATTTGATGTAAGGGCAAACTTCAAGGTGACATTCAAAAAGAAAGAGCTATCGGATTTGATGTATAAGGCAGGATCAACCAGCAAGGTCACAAAATTTAATGAGTTTATGAAAGAGATCAAAATGAGGAACCCGGAAGCATTTAATTATTTGGCCGCAATAGATAAGGAAAAATGGACACTATTATATGATGGTGGTTACAGGTATGGTTGTTTGACCACAAATATATCCGAATCATTAAATAGTGTCTTGAAGAAGTGTCGTGCTTTACCTTTGAAGGCTTTGGTCGAGTTCGTTTATGACAAACTTGTACATTATTTTAGTAAATATCGAGATGAGGCAGCACACACTATAGCACTAAGGAGCGTGAGTACTGCACTAATTGTTCTTCGGATGCATTGGGTGGTAACAAAACTGATAAATGTCTATCTAAGGCACTCTTTCTCATTCTATTTCCCGTTATTTCATCCATTCAAGGCCTAAAACCCAAAAGCCTCTCACATAAATCTTGCAAATATTCAGTATTATCCACAATTTTTGGCCCGATAATGGGCGCTCCTTCAATAGGCAGACCTCATAACAATGCAATATCTTGTAGTGTGATAGTCACCTCACCGCATGAGAGGTGAAATGTATGTGTCTCTGGTCTCCACCTTTTTACAAGTGCAGTAACTAAACTATGATCAACTACAAAGTACCCAAAACGTGCTACCCCCCCAAACCCAAAGCAATATCTAACAACTCCCTCACCCTAGTTGGAGTTATGCTATACAATTCAAAAAAATGAGAATCAAATCTCCTCACACCTAATGCATTCTCAATCGTCTCTTTTTCACCAGCCCAAATTAAAGATGTCCTATGCTCATTTTGCTCATTCAAAACAACTGAACTCATTGGACCTGGATTTACTTCGTAGAACTCGCCATCTACATAAACATCAAATAAAAAATTATCCGTTATTGAGACGTTCAAGTATTGAATTATATGTTATTGAATTAGAAAATTTGATATGTTATTAGTTTAGCTTTATATGTTAAAAAGAAATATATAACTAAACTAGGGATATGCCACTGAAGTTTGGACAAACAAAAGGAATATTGTCTATATCATGTGCCGAACTTAGTTTGGTGGATAAATTAGCTATGTACAATGCAAGTACACAAAATTATTTTTATATCAACTTGAAATATTTATATACATATTTAAGTCACATTTTAAAGAAACGAAGTAATGCATACACATTTTAAAGAAACGAAGTAATGTTTAGATTACAGACAACCTTGAACAAGGTCATAAAGCGGATTCCATTTAATTGATAAAATTTTCTACAAGGCCACATGATGGTACATCTGTAAAAGTACTTTTGAAGTTTTACAACATTACAAAAAAGGAAAGGAATGACTCAAATATTCAGATTGAAGGGATAAAGACAGATGATGCAGCACTAATTGATAGCTAATTAAGCAATAGTAGCATATCGAGAGTTTCAATAGCTTATATAAAGAAATTGAGAAAATACGTACTCAAGGAGCGTTGTTGTTTCTTGGTTTGAGCTGATCTCTGCAACCACACACTCTGCATAGGAGATTTGTTAACATGAAATCAGATATGAACAAATAAAGGAAAGAAAAGAAACCACTAAGTTCATTTAAAAATCAAGCAGTCATTAAACTTGGAGCTATTTTTGTACATTGATAAAAGAAGAATTTTATTTCAAAACACAATAAACACAATAAAATTCATTAACATGATATAGAAAAAAGTCGGATAAAAAATCCTTAAGATAAAAGAACTGAATAGAAATCGCCAATTGTTGAACTGTTCCAATGCAAATTATTAACTCAAAACACAATAAAACATGTAACTTGTTGCTCTCTCTCTCTCTTGCACATTCCAAAAACCAGCAACGTCTTCTTTCGTGTACTAATTATGTATGTATATATATATATATATATATATAACATTAACACATGCACCACCCCTGTTATCTTGCAAAGTCAATCTCCTAAAAGGTCCCACAGGTCTAGAAGTATAGAATTGTTGTAGATTCGCCGACGAGGAAGTAGTTTTGCTCTATTACGTCTACTTCTAAGACATAGTACTCTCTATTCCTACATGAATGAATCTGTCACCATAGCAAAGTAGCTAAATCCTAGTAGTTTTTTTTTTTTTTTTTTTGAAACCAAAATAAAACAAATTACATTAAAACTGGGAAAAGAAAACATACAACCAGTCATATTGTAATGCCTCTAAAACAGGATTAAGAGGAGTCTGAATCCAAAGTAAAACAGAGGATAGTATATATCCAATTTTGATATGAATACACAAAATGCATTCAAAATGATCATGGGCTGCCTTGAAAATTTTGGCCCAAAAGTGAATATGGGCCGATAGAGCCTTTGACACACACAAGAAGCCCATGAGTCCAAAAAAAAAAACCCTCCCTTCCAAACTTTACTCTCTCTGCTCTCTCTCTCTCTCTCTTTCCACGCAGAGAAGAGATGGCCCCAGAGACCAAACACGCAGAGCCCAAAAACAGCTGGAGGAGGTGCAACAACCGCAGAAATCCGGCGGATCCAGGAGCAGCGAGCGACATCAACAAGACCGAGAACACAAAGTAGTACACAAAGGAAAGCAGAAGAACACGAACCATCTACATCATCATCTGCAGGTACAACAGCCATGGCAGCGATCGGAGAACACAAACAAAGCAACGAGCAACCTCGGAAATTTCCGGGAGAGAAACTCCGCCAATTGCGGAGAGTATTTATGTCTCTATTGAAATTCAACTAAATCCTAGTAGTTGATTTTCGATTTTGGAAAGAATTTTTCTTTAACTAAAGTTATAGCTATAATAAGTAATTCCTTTAAGGAAGAGAAGCAGACTTGAAAGGAAGGGAATTCACAAGACTAAGACTTCTATTATAAGTTGATTTTTCTTTAGCAGCTGATATGCGACAGTGGATCAGCGGCATCAACTATCAACTATCAACTAATAACAGTGGGTATGAAAAAATTTTGGAACAACGAGTATGAAAAAATTTAGAGAAAAAATGAGAAAGAGTTTACCACTTACCCCTGTTACCCTAGCGTTGGCGCAGATCTATGGACGACGGCAGTCGATTCAGCATCGACGACGATCGATTCAGCGGCGGCGCAGATCTATGGACGGCGGCGGCGATCGATTCAGCTTCGGCGGCAAATTCTAGGGTTTTTTTTTGTTGTTCGGGAGGATGAGAGGAAAATAGGGGAAAAGGAAATTTGAGAAGAGAGGAAAAAGAAAAGAAAAAAAAAAGAAGAAACGATTGTCAATTGTAGACGGAAAGAGGAGGAGAGAGAAAGAGATGAAAGAGAAAATGGAAGAGAGATTTTGTCAATGGGACCCAGAATAATTCATTTTGTGAATGAGTCAAAGCCAGATTGAGAAATAGTTTCAAAAATATGGTCAAACACTGAGTGATTTTAAAAAGTATGGTCATTTTAGGTTGGCCATATTATATGGATGAATATCTATATAATAATATTGATATTATATGATTAATTTTTTTGAATATCCAAAAGGACGAATTAGAATATGATTTAGTATATTTTACATGTGTTTTTATATATGTTTTATTATTTTATCATGTTTATCTTTAATTATATTATTTATTTAGTATTTTATAATATGATTATCCTTAATCATTTATTAATATTATTTATTTATTTAATATAATATTTATAGAAATAAAGAAAAATGATATGTTATTTATTTATTTAATATAATATTACTTGTCAACAACATAAACAATTAGAGCTGCAAATTTTCCCCACTATTCGAGTGATGAGTGAAAAAGGTATGATCAGATTGTGCTTGAGAGTAGCCTTTTTTCTTTACCACTTCATGCTCTAGGTGACTGTTTTAGTCCATAAAGAGTTTTCTCCAATTACAAACTTTTGTACCAAACTTGTTTTCAAATCCTGGCGGTAGAAGCATATCATCATCGGATCAATAGGGATTTTCCATCTTCTTTTTCTTCACCAAATAAAAGCCTCCAGTGTAAAGGAGTTCTAATTGTTTTTCTAAAAAGCATGTCTGTTCGCAAAAATGTTGCAGAGAAAATTGATAGTCCGACTGGTTCTTCAACTATTGAACCGACAACCACGCCGTCGAAGTCGGTGAAGGCAATGTGTCAACTGATGGATTATAAGGAAGTATGTGAAAAGAGTCTTGTCGGAGCACAATATACTAGTGACCCCAAAGCACTAATAAAATTATCATTTGAGTCCACAGTTACACAATTGGAAATGGTGTTAAATACGTTGCTCTATTAACAGAAGCTGCAAAGGATCCAAGAACATCACACGCGTATTAAACACTTGCACAGAAAATTTCAAGACTTCTTTTGATAAAGTAGGGCCCTTTGATGTTTCTCAAATGGACGAATATATACATCGCTGATCTCAAGACATGAATCAACAGTGCAATTACTTATCAAGAAACTTGTACTGAGGCATTTGAGAACACAACAGGGGAAACCGATGAGAACATGAAGAAATTGTTCGAAACAAGCACTGAACTATATAGAAATGCACTTGCAATGGTAAGTGAACTTCAGATATACACACCGCAGAAGACTCATGGTCGAAGATGGGGATGGGGAGGTAGGAGATGAAAAGGCAAAACTGTTGGATTTATTTTAATAAATCATGTGGGCTTATGTGTCAATTATGTATTTAAGGCTATCATATTTTATTAAGCCCGATTAAAGTGATCTAATAAAGTTTATTGGGTTAATATGCATCAAGAATAAGTATGGACTCACATATGTAGAAACCCTTATTCCTAGATTGTGATGGGTTAGCTAGGAATAATATATATTATATGGTTATGGTCCCCGGGAGACTATCGAGAGTTGTCTATTCTATATCCCGTCAGTAGAACAGATCCCTAGACTCCGATAGAACTCTTGGAAAATCATAGCCCTTGTTCTTCATACAAGATTCCAAGAATATCAAGAACATCAAGAACATCAAGATTACTAAAGATTTAGATCTTGAAGATTAATTCAGGTACGCTTCCGCAAACTTATTGGTTGATTAATTTCTTGATAATCCGACATATTGAGTCTTGGATTTGTGTAAGGAATAAATTTGTAATCTATATTATTTCCAACAAGTGGTATCAAAGTCTACTTATGTTGGGTTATTAAGGAGTTATTGATGAATCAAATTACTTTGGTTAAAGATGAAAACTTTTTAGTTTTCAATTCGATTCAGTTTTGATAAAGTCAATTTATAAAATTGATTTTTTGAGATCTTTCCCTTTTTTCTTGAAAATTCAGAATTAAAGAATTCAGTTTTGATCAAGAATTTACCTCTTAAGGTGTATAAGGATTTTTTCATGTGTGGCAATTTTGTTATATAAATATACAGTTGGCAGTAGCCATCGCCTTGGTGGATATGGTAGTAAATGTATCAGTATAGGCCATCCTCTTCGTTACAATTTAATGGAGGATTTTTTGAATTAGTGGTCGGTCTCTCCACTGGCTTTATTGTTTTTTAAGGTTATTATGAATATCAATTTATATATTGTATATAATATTATGTGAGTTTGTTTTGATGCGGGATTCTTTAAAATAAAAATGGCGGCAAGGTTGCAACAGCTAGGGTTTGAACCCAGGCCTGAACGTGCAGTAGCAAGAATCTGAGTACTCTTGCATTCTGGAAACGTCTGCTTAAGTTCCGATCCAAGATTCTAGTCAAGAGGTTCACACTCTGTTTTGTGGTTTTATATATATATTTATGGGTGACTTGATTTAAGTTTATATATGATATTTATGGCTTAATGTTCACATTATATATATAATATTTTGGGATATATATATATGCAGTACATACGTAAAACTTTCAATTTTTGGGTTTCTTAAGTATATTTGATTGTTTTATGTTTTAGTGGCTATATATATTATATGCATATTCAAGATTTCAGCTGCTATACGTATATATATATATATATATATATATATATATATATATATATATTTTTATATACATATTTTTTGAAAGTTGGCTATTTATATTAGTTAAATTTTATTTTATGGGATCTTCAGTTTTTTTAAAGAATTTGGATATGTATACATTTCATAATATGTATATACTTTGGAAAGATCTTCTTTTGAAGAATTTGGTGATTATCTTATATATTTATATTTTTTAATGGATTTGGAATTTAGTTACTAATGGTTGTCTAGAACCTAAAGTTTTTTTTCTTTTGATTTTATATATCTTATGGATATATTATGATATATATAGATAACCTTTTATCATTCAATATGATAAATTTCCTATTTTATTATTTATAAGATGGTGGAACTCATATTACATGAGTATTGTACTTTATTTTAAAGTATACATACATTATTTATTTTGGAATAAAGAATTTGGTTTATATTTTCTTTCCTTTGGTAAATTTATTTGGAACCTTTTCTTATTGGGTTTTATTTTAGGGTAAACTACCAAGATGACACCTGAACTTTTCAAAATTCTCCGTTTTGCACCTCGGATACTTTTGTCAACAAACTAACACCTCAACAATTAAAACTCAACTTTTTTGCCCTTTCATCAAAAAATTCCATCCGTCTTCGGATTCCGTCTAACTTTCAGGGGTATTTTCGTCTTTTTAAATTAAAAAAAAAATCTCATTTTTCCCTCCGGAACTCATTACTAGTACAGTTGCTCGTTCCTAAAAGGGTTCTTCTCTCTTTCTCTCTCTATTCTTCATTTTTCTTCCATATTTCTTTGATTTCAACTCAGATTGTTCTCATTCATAAAAAAAAAACTCAGATTGTTCTCAATCGATTTGAAATTTCGGATCTATCATTTGTTTTTAGTAAAATGCCCAGTATTTAGGGTTTACGAGTACTATTACCCTTTGCATTCGACCTAGATTGTAATCGATCAGTTTGAAATATTCGGAAAATGCCTAGTGGGCAAGAGCTTCCATTACTATATTGTCATTGCAATCGAATTTGTCGGGTAAGAACGTCATGGACGAATCGAAATCCTTCGAGGAGATATCTATCTTGTTATAAAGAGGTAAACCCTGTTTATTATTTGAATCGATGAAAGCCCTTCTTGCTTCAAATTGTTTTTTTTTAATTTTATTTTAATTTTCTGTTTTGGTTGGTTGTTAAGGGAAGAAGCGAAAACCGCAATTTTTTTCAATGGTTGGATCCAGTTATGTGCAGGAGATCATCGGAAGTCATACCTGGTTTGCTTCGAAAAATTCGTACAATGGAGGAGAATTTTGAAGCTACTACTATTGAGTTGATGAAAGCAAAAAAAAAAAAAAAATGAGGGACTGGAGATGAGCAACTGCAAAAAACTATGGAATTTGTAGAAAAATGAAATGGTTTATGTGGGTAATTGTTATTTTCATAATCCGTAACTTGGATTATGACATGTAGCAATGACAAAGGAATGCTTCAATTGAGTGTGCACGATTTGTAGGTTGGCAGTGATTCCGTAATTTAGTGGGCAATATGTAGAGGCTCCTTTGTTCAATGTACCAAATCTGCAATTTGCATTTATGAAATGAAAGCACTTGCCTTTTTTTATGTTGAAATGGTCCCTATCAAATAATAGTAAACTAATACAAAAAAGTGCCTTTAATACAAACAAGTGCCTTTTACATATGCTGCCAAAGGACATGTTTATAGCTCAATTCAAATTAACACCTCAATTGAGCAATTAAATATTGTTTACAGCTCAATTTACATATGCTGCCAAAGCATTAACAAAATATTGAATCCATAACAAAAATACATATTGAATCCATATACATACACAGAATACATATAACTTTACCTTCCTATACCCCTCTTCCCCTTCCTCTTGCCCTTCCCCTTCCCCTTCCCCTTCTATAAGAATACCTATTTGTTGGTCCACCACCACCTAGCCAAGCCTCACCAAATTGTTCATACGATGTTGTTGCCCTACTTTTTCTTTTCCTTCATCTTCTTTCTTGCCCCTGTAAATTAGATGGATTTCTTCCTTGCTCCTCTGCTAGATCTCGGTGTTCTTGTTCAGCAGCATGAACAGTTGAGGCTTTACTTCTTCTAATCCGGCTCAACAAATCATCAACACTTCGCAGCAACTCCTCGGTTGCAATTTCATCGGCTTGAATCATATCACCTTCAGCAGCTTGACTCCGGTTCCAACTTCGGTACACATTCATTGCTATGTTCCGGTTGTTGGGCGGCTTCCTTGGCAACCATAGATCTTGTCCTCGGCTACAAGAAACAATCAAGAAATGTGTTAGACAAACAGGAAATGTGTAGATACAACATACTGTAATTCAAAAATACCTTCTTTTGTTGCCCGACTTGTGTATTCAATCTTCTCTTTTGATTAGATGATTGATTGGTAGATTCATGAGCTGGTGGCATTTCGTTACGATTCTGGGCAATCTCTTCACTTCGGATAAGTGGACAACATGATCTATTATGTCCAGCAACCTTACACATTCTGCACCGAATCACAATCCTTCTTCTTATCCTCTTCCCCCCTTGTGTCTCTCGATACATGCCTTTACCTCAATTTTTTTGGCCTCCCCGTCTGTTTGTAAGCCCTAGGTGGATCTAGAATCACACCTTCACCTTTTGGCCACATAGATCTCCCGTTGATTGGAAACAAGACATTGTCATACAATTTACAAAAAGTGTCGGTAGAGTAGCATGGATCAACCAAATCATGAGGATTTAGAGATTTTCTATGTAATGCGGCTATTCCATGGACACATGGAATACCCACCAAAGACCCACAATGCACAAGTACAGGTATTGTTCTTTAAGTCAACTACGAATTGTTCATCCCTAGGTCCCTTAACTTGATATGAGTCAAGTCCATTCCACACTGGTTTCCATTTCATAGAATTCAAAACATTTTCCTCTAACTTTTCCCAAATTTTTGGTGTACAAGAATGCTGTCGTTGTCTCATCATCCAACATCTCCTCATTTGAATCCTTTTCATAAGTAACTCCCTTATTCCCTCCACAATTGAAATAATAGACTTATCTCTAACCTCCATAATAAAGGCATTAAATGACTCACAGAGATTATTGCAGAGCATATCCGACTTGACAGGTGTGGGAAAAAATGCTTTGACCCAATGTTCCGGCTTCGGGCCATTGATAACCCACCTCCATACTTCATTGTCATATTCTTGAAGGTCCCTCATGGCACGCTCATACATCTGTTTGTTGCTACTCCTAGCTATGCTCCATAGCTTGTCCTTCAATATTTTTCCTCGGTGCACTTTCTTGAAATTGCAATACAAATGCTGGACACAGACTGTGGGTCGCATTTGGCAAGATCTCACCAAGGCAAGGCATCTAGTCCCCGAAAAAAAGGAAAATAATTAATTACCTTTTGTTCCAAAACATTGTCATAAGTAATAGTTAATTACCTTTTGTCTATCGGAAATAAATGTCCAAAATAGGCCTTCATTAGGTATTTCAAGATCATCAGCCAACAACTAGAAAAACCATCTCCACTGCTCGGTAGCCTCCTTCTCAACTACTGCCCATGCAATAGGCCACCCACCATTGCTAGCATCGGTCCCAATCGCAGATAGTATTTGTCCAGGGTAGATGCCCTTGACATGACATCCATCAACACCTATGATTGGCCTACAATGCTTTTAAAAATCCAGATTTTAGAGGACCAAGACAAACATACATCCTCTTGAATCTCGGTTGCCCACCCTCCTCCCTGAAATTCTCATGATCAATCGACACAGTTGAATTTGGATGTGTTCTCAATAATTCTTCTCTGTAATCCCAAACAAGTTTGAATTGGGAAGCATGATCCCCTTCAATCATCTTTAATGCAATTCTTCTTGCCTTATACGCAGTGTTCTTTGAAATCTCACTCTTGTACTGCTCGTCAATGTGCTTGTCTAA
Source organism: Cynanchum wilfordii (assembly GCA_025388415.1). NCBI lineage: Eukaryota > Viridiplantae > Streptophyta > Magnoliopsida > Gentianales > Apocynaceae > Cynanchum > Cynanchum wilfordii. The sequence continues at coordinate 33,154 of JAHSUH010000667.1, read as the reverse complement.
TAGACCTTGGAGGCATCCTCGGATTCACTCTTATCCTTTCCACACATTGTGTTGCCACCCATTTACAGTTAATATGTTTGTTCATCCACTGATGATTACAATTAGAATGCTCCAAATTTAAAGTTTTTATTACGAGGTCGCTTGAATGAGTTATAGTCTCTACACTTGCAAAGATGACCCACTTACATCCTTCTGTCCGGCAAATAGCTCTCACCCTTTTCGGTTCCGAAGGCCTGAATCTGCATGTCTTGCCTTCATTTATACAATAATTTTTAACAGCATCTTTGAACTCTTTGCCATTTGCAAACCTCATTCCGACTTCAAAATTGGGGTTAGACATATCACGTTCAACATTAAAAATGGTATTCCTTTCTGCAAATTCACTATCACTTATCATACCTTCTTGTATGCAATCATCAAACATATTCAAAGATGTCCCATCTACAGCTTCAGAAGACCGAGGCACATTTCCATCTTCTGTCTCGGGCACATTCCCAGCTTCTGTATTGTGCATATTTCCTACTTCTGTCTCATGCCCATTTCCAGTTTCTGCTTCATGCCCATTTCCATCTTGTCCACGGTCGCCTTCTGTTCGCCTTGGTCCCACATCATCGTTGTGCTTCAAAAAAAAAAGTCATCTGTACAGTATTCATCATCAACTGTAAAATAATCAAGGTCAGAATCAGAATCATAGTCACTTCCACCCTCCTGCACTTCACCCTCTCCAATATCATCTCTAATAGAAGCCTCTCGAACCTCATCCTCATGAACTTCATCATGCCCAACTTCAGGTTCACAGTTCATCTCTACTTGATTTAGTGTTTCTTCATGTTCTAAATTTTCTTCATCATCAGCAGCTTCAATTTCAGGTTCACGGTTCATCTCCACTGCTGTAGATGTTTCTTCATTCTCATAAGGTATTTCAAGATCATCAACAGCCCTCATCTCTTCATCTTGAACATTTTGAAACTCAACATGTTGAAAATCCTCACTTGCTTCCACTTGCTGCTCATGTCGAAGTCCAGACTGCTCATCATGTTGAGCAGCGTCAATTGGTCCCATTTCAACTTGCTCATGCTCAATTGGTCCCGGTCCTGATCGCTCTTCATATGCCCCGGTCCTTCAAGGTGAATCATAACTATCTCACTTAATTCAGACATGCCATTCAAGTAATATATGCTTGCACAACTCTTTTGGATGTCTTACGTTTTTCAACATGTACTTGCTCTGTATTTGGCTCCTCCATTTCTTCAATAATAACCGAACTTTTGATGCCTGATTCCTTCATGTGTAAATGATTGTTTAAAATAGAAATGATGCTTTTAGCTTTCCTTTTTTCGCATAAAACTCAATCACCTTAAATCTAGGCACCCATTTGCACATTTCCAACACGTCCTCATCCCCTGCAACTAACCTCAAACCATCTTTATATGTACCCACTGGTTCAAGATAAGCATATAGCATTGGATGTTTACTGTCCTTTGAGACTTTTGTCAACATCATATTTATGTCCTGAAGACTAAAACGATCCTTATCACAGTAGTCCACATATTTCCATTTTCCCCCTTTGAATGGCTTATATCCCCTTTCTTCCCACCACTCACCATCATAAAATAACTTTAAAGTAAATAAATCATCATCAGCATCTGTAATTAAACCCAAAATCGAAAAAATTCTTTACAATACACCAATTTAAAGTTAAACTCAAGTAATCAAACAATATTTAGCAATATATATTGTCCCACAGAAAAGGAAAACAATTTAAATTTGCTACAGCATACATGCATTGAACAATACATTTGAAACCCACTTGGTTACGCAGGAATCGAAACCCACTGGATACCAAAATTTATATAACCTTCACATAATATACTAACGCCTTTAGAAGTTACCAGGAATTTCAAGATTTGCGACGGCCAAATCCGTCGCAAAAAACCCCCCGATAGATACGATCGAACAAATCCGTCGCAAATTGCGGCCGATTTGCGACGCGCCAAAAGCCGTCAGAAATTGCACCGATTGGGTTTTCGCGATTTTGGGCCGTGTTGTCGATTTGGCCGTCGCAAATAGCGACCTATTGGGGTTTTGCGATCGCAAATAGCGACCAATTTTTTGTTGGCCGTCGCAAATAGCAACGTGATTTGCGACTAAATTTGTTACTATTTAGGCGGTCGCTATTATTTATTAAAAAATTATTATTATTATTTTTTGAGGAATATTATTATTATTTAGTTTATAATTTTATAAAAGTATTTATTAAATATCTAAAAATTTATATAAATATATCCAGAAAAATTATTTAAATATAATTAAATCATATAACAATAAAAATCTTAAATAATAATATTCAAAAGAAAATATATATAAAATCCAAATAATAAAACATTCTAAATTTCATTATAATAATAATATATAAAATTCAATAAACTAAACATTCTAAATACATTTTAAATTTCATTCTAATAATAAAATATTTATAAAATCCCAATACATTATAATAATACAAATTCTAATAATGTCATTCCTTGCATATTTTTTCACTAATTTCTTGTTTGTGTTGAGCTTCTTCAGACCTTCAACATCCATGTACTCGAGACCAATTTTTTCAACCTGCAATAAATTTGAATATGCCAAAATAAATGTTAGTAAGATTTCTTTCAACAAAAAAAAATGTTAGAAGTGAATATGCCTCATCCTCCTTCCAATTTTAGCCATATCTTCATAACCTTTTTTTTCACTACCTTCATAAGAAGCCAACTTATGTATACATTGGATATTAAAAATAAAATACAAATCATTATATGTGCAAAAGACAAATTTCTCCAATCAATCTCAAAGCAAATGTTTTTTCTAAATCCAACAGCTAATAATGCATCAAAAATTTTAACCAAAAGAATGTCAACAAATTTGAGGCAACAGCAGTGAAATAGACAATGGGACACCAAGAGTTAAGAAGATTTTAATCTCTTGATTATCCCTACCAATACACCCTTCATCTTTCAACTGATCACATAACTAATTCTCATTTTCTGTCATAGTAGTGCTTAGTACAATTATTCATTCTTCCATTTAATTCATATTATCCTTGAACCTAGAAAAGAAAACAATTAATTTATGATCAAAAGCCTTTTTTGTTTTCTTGTTTTCCTCTTTCCCAAGCTCAAACATCAGGCCACCATAAGTAACATGAATGTAATATAAGCATATAAAGTTGTATGATTTCAGGTAATACATTTAACCAAAGTGGTTATCAAATCATCTTTTGGTGAAATAACATATATATAAACATAACCCCCAAAATAATTTATACTTTCACACAGAAGTACACTGCATATGAATTCTTTTCTAGCAGTGATAACTGGGTTACCTGGGATCTAATAGGAATTCTTTTGGGATGTAATTGATGCCTACTCTTAGATCAGCTGCAGCTCCAAAGAAAGTATGCAGCTTTAGTCCTCACAAAGAAAGTATAGTTCCTATTAGCCATTAACTCAACTAATTTTAAACATAAAATTGAGAAATCGTTTGTATAAAATGCTTATTCCAACAAATATAAACTAAGTTTCGAATTTTGTAACAATTCCAGCAATATAAACATTACTTGAGGTATAAAATAGTGAAAAAATAAATGTGGGTACTAACATTGTAAGGGAACTCTTTACTCTGCAACAAATCTGCAAGTGTAGCCTCCCCTTCATAGCGCCATATGAGCCAATATTCACCTTTTTTCTTTCCAGAACTCTGGATCCATATTGCAAAGCATAGAAATGCATTTGATGTCTTATTTTCTTTGACAAGATAATGTTATTATAACTGCAATTTTTTAGGCAAATTGAGCAAATACCTCTAGAAATCCATAAATGAAATCAGCACAGCTCTACTTGCACAAGCCCTTCGAACACTCTCATTCATCCATATCTCTACTGCTCCATATTCCTCTGTGTATTTTTTAACCTCAAGATTAAGCCGACTGCGGGAACAAGAAATTAACCTCAAGATTTGATGATGGGATAGAGAAGAAGAAGAAGAAGAAGAAGGGGAAGAAGGGGCGGCGGGTGTGGGGAGATAGAAAGGCTAACCCTAGAAGAAGAAGAAGGGAAGAAGGGGAATAAGGGGCAGCGGGTGTGGGGAAAAAGAAAGGAGAGAAGGAAAGTTATATTTTTAATCATTTAATAAAAGATAATTATATAAATTTAATAATATTTTATATCCAGAGTTCTGGATTGTTTACATAGAATTGTATATATATATGAATTGTATATATATACCTATATATATATATGAATTGTATATATAGAATCAAGATTTTTCAAAATATTTTTTATAAACCTCATTTTAAAATTATATTATCTTTGTTATATTATTAGAATATCAAAATATAAACTATATTATCTTTGCTAATAAAATATATCAAATATTTAGATCCTATCTTTTTCACTAATGATATCAATAATCAAATTAAACAATCCATAACTTATTACTTGTGAATAAAATTATATTTTGAATTTGGAATGAAACAGACAATCTCACGTTTGTTAGTGTTTATGTCTACCAAACTAAAATTTTATATATAGACAAACAAAATTACAAGTTCCAAATATAAATATATATATATATATATATATATATATATATATATATTTCCTATTCTTTTAAATTAATATATATAAATACTCAAAAGTTAATAACTAATTGATTATGGATGTTAGTTGGCCTATAACAATTGGTATGAGTGGATATCCGAACTATTAGAGTTAAGTGTTATATCATATGTATGAGAGATATATTTAGAGTCTCGAACATCCGCTGGTTAATGTTGGGCTTGGACAAATTATGTTTAGTTGAATGTGATATGATATACTCAAAGTCAATTCGATATATATTTTTTCATATAATAAAGATGATGCTAAGTGGATATGGTAATTTTTAGATAATGTGTTAATACTAATAAAGATTATTTCTCTAGATTGTTGTAACTGGAATACCTGCTAAGTAAGATTTTGTCCATTTCATTTATTCTTATATATATTAAGTTAATATTACAATAATGCTACATATTAAAATTTTCTCTTGGTCATTATCCCTCAAAATTTCAAACAAATACAAAATGTTCAAAATTTGCCAAAATTTTCCCACCAAAAATTTGGTTGCAATTTGCGACGGATTTGTGGCCGTCGCAAAAATTGGTCGCAATTTGCAACGGATTTGTGGCCGTCGCAAACATTGGTCGCAATTTGCGACGAACATGTGGCCGTCGCAAAAATTGGTCGCAATTTGCGATGGATTTGTGGTCGTCGCAAAAATTGGTCGCAATTTTCTTCGGATTTGTGGCCGTCGCAAAAAAATTGGTCGCAATTTGCGCCGGATTTGTGGCCGCGCAAAAATTTGTCGCAATTTCCTGGATTTGTGGCCGTCGCAAAAATTGGTCGCAAATTTGCGCCGGATTTTGTCCGTCGCAAAAATTAGTAGCAATTTCGCGGCGCCAAGACATTTCGTCGCAAATTTGGTCGCAATTTGCGACGGATTTGAGGCCGTCGCAAAAATTGGTCGCAAATGCCAGTTCTTCTTGTAGTGCTGTATGGGTCAATATGATTGTTGTTCCGATGTCCGATTGCCCACTCCATTTCAAGCCACTTCGACCTGCGAAAAATTATACTTGAACTCCCAAAATATTGTAACAATGGTCCGATATTTGGTTCGAATAACGCTAAAATGATGAAAAGATTTCACCTTTGAACTTAAATTTGAAGAAACATACAGAAATCGAACTTGCATACAGAAACGATCCTTCACCTTTGGTTCGATCTTTTTACTTCAAGAAAGAGCTTGGGAATTTCGTTTGTTTCAGTTCTTTAGCATCTGTCTTCATTCTGAATTTTTTTTTTTTAAAATTTGAAAAAGACTAAAATACCCCTAAAAGTTAGCGGCAATCAAGACGAATTTTTTTTTGGGGAAGGGCAAAAAAGTTGAGTTTTAATTGTTGAGGTGTCATTTTGTTGATAAAATTATCTCAGGTGCAAAAAGGTCATGCCCACACAAGTTCATGTGTCATCTTGAACGTGCAGTAGCAAGAATCTGAGTACTCTTGCATTCTGGAAACGTCTGCTTAAGTTCCGATCCAAGATTCTAGTCAAGAGGTTCACACTCTGTTTTGTGGTTTTATATATATATTTATGGGTGACTTGATTTAAGTTTATATATGATATTTATGGCTTAATGTTCACATTATATATATAATATTTTGGGATATATATATGCAGTACATACGTAAAACTTTCAATTTTTGGGTTTCTTAAGTATATTTGATTGTTTTATGTTTTAGTGGCTATATATATTATATGCATATTCAAGATTTCAGCTGCTATACATATATATATATATATATATATATATTTCATTTTTTTTGAAAGTTGGCTATTTATATTAGCTAAATTTTATTTTATGGGATCTTCAGTTTTTTTAAAGAATTTGGATATGTATACATTTCATAATATGTATATACTTTGGAAAGATCTTCTTTTGAAGAATTTGGTGATTATCTTATATATTTATATTTTTTAAAGGATTTGGAATTTAGTTACTAATGGTTGTCTAGAACCTAAAGTTTTTTTTCTTTTGATTTTATATATCTTATAGATATATTATGATATATATAGATAACCTTTTATCATTCAATATGATAAATTTCCTATTTTATTATTTATAAGATGGTGGAACTCATTTTACATGAGTACTGTACTTTATTTTAAAGTATACATACATTATTTATTTTGGAATAAAGAATTTGGTTTATATTTTCTTTCCTTTGGTAAATTTATTTGGAACCTTTTCTTATTGGGTTTTATTTTATTCATGCAATTAAGGTTTTGTCATGGATAATTTAAAACACTGCAGAAATTAAAGTGTTGTAATTATACTTTTGTATAATTCAGAAAAAGGTAGAAACAATGAGATTTTTTATTAAATCTAGTTTCTTTACTACCGAAAATTCGGTGTTATTAATTATTATACTTTTGTATAAATCGGAAAAGGTTGAAACAATTATGAATTCTATCAAATCTTGTTTCTATAAAGTATCAGTACTTATTGAAAACATTCATCTCACTTTGGAATTAAAAGCACTAAAGTTAAAGATTTTGAGAGATTTATTGTGCATTTGGTATTTAATCTCTCTTCTATTATAATTCAGTCAACTTAGGGGACAATTATAAGTTATAACTGTTTAAAGGAGAAATTGACTTTTAATGAGTTAATTTCATATTTTGTTTGGGAAGAAGAGAGATAAAGTAGATGAATTTTTAGTACTCATTGGAATTTACGGGTAATGGTAAAGGAAAGAAAATAAAGAATATAAAGAAGTTCAGACTTTGGACCACATAATAAGCAAGAAAAGGGAACATATTAAACTAAAGAATTTTCTAGCTATTTTTGTGGAAAGACTTTGGATAAGGATAAAGAATGAATACGTCAAATATCATACTTGATATTCAAATAAGGGGTTGTCTAATTACTGAAAATCCAGTGATGGTGGAAGATACATCGACTATGGTGAATGGACAACAGTTAAAGTTGAGGCAATAAGGATTTTTATGGTATCCTTTGAGAATGAAAATTATTTGGATTTAAAAGACTTATATGGTACCGTCTTTAGATGAAATTTTGTTTCTATTTTTGTAATGGACAAATTTAGTTATTTTTGTTCATTTAGAAATAGATAATTTAGTCTCTTTTGTTAATTCCAAATTTGTTAATTTCAATTCTCTATTTAGATTTGATGATTTGCATTTGTTGAATCTAATTGCATCATCTAATGAACATTCAAGAAAGGAGAGAGAATAAAGTAATGGACATAATTAAGAATTGTGTTACGTTAACACGATTTAAACAATTTATTGGAATCATCTTTGATGGTTTTGATTCTATTGTGCATGTTTAGTTATTCTATGATTTAGAATAATCAAGATTATGGGTTGGTTATGTATACCCATTTACGGCTCCTTTTTAAATGAATAAAGTTTCTTTATTTATTTATTTTATTTTTTGGTAATCTTGATTATTAATTTATGGAAATTTTAAAGTTTGATATGTTTTGGCTTTGCATAAAATCATGATTCTTGATTTATGATGCATGACATTTTGTTTATATTTTGTATCTTAATTCTACTACATGATACTTAAACTCTTTTTATGGTAATTGTAAATCATGAATCATAATTATGTTTTATTTTGAAATAAATAAATTGTGGGAAAATAAGGGATATATTATGATATTATGCATTATATATATTTGGATAGTTTTTGTGATGTATTATATATATTCTTGCATTCAGCTAAGTTACTTATATTTTTAGATTGATTAATTGAAACTTAAATGCTGCCAAGTAGCTTTTGTGTAAATTAATTGATTTATAATATATGGTTGGTCATGTGTGTTTGAGTTTCGTGCGAATAGTAATTGGCCCAAAGGAAAGTTATTGTTTGGCAGAAATTTGAACATGCATGTAGTCATATCATTTGACAAAATATTATGGGACCTTGGTTAAATTCAATTTTGGTTAGGTTACTTATATTTTATATTGATTGATTGATTGAAACTTAATGTCGCCAAAGTGACTTCGTGAAAATTGATCAGTCATTAAATATAAGGATAGTTATTTGTGGATAATTTCTCATGCGGATAATGATTGGCACAAAGGAAAGTTGTTATTTGGCAGAGATTTTAGACACATTGTGGTAATAAATATGTGACAATTATTGAGTTGTTCTTCCATGTGAATAATTAGTCGGTCCAAAGAAAGGCTTATTATTTGACAGGAATTTATTGTCAGTATTTGATTACTACGTTGAGAGTACCACTTACAAATTGACATTTCTGTCCAAAGACTAAATCTCAATGTTGTGCTAGGTATCTTGTGATGGGTTTTACCAATTTTGAATTACCTTGATCAATTTTATTTGGATAAGTATTGTGAGTTTAATTTTATTTTTTAATGTTTGTTCTCTATTTAGTTAATGTTTTTTGTTGCTTCAGTATCTGCCATTTATACTAAATGGTACAAATTTTATTTAAAGATTTGCAAAGAAATATTTTCATATATCGTAATTGCATAAATCTTAACCGTGCTATTCGGATTGAGAAACCACTTATTGTTATAGATTTTAATTTCTCTAGTAATATGAGAAATTGGAAACAGTGGGAGTATTCAAATTGCATGAGTTTATGGTTTTATAATATGCAATTTCAAAAATACATTTGGGGCATTATGTTTAAAGAATTTATTCTACACAATTATTTGGTGACAAATGAAGTCCAAGTGGGAGAATTATTAGATTTATTTATTAAATAAATAAATTATGTGGACTTATTTGTCAATTATTGTGTACTGAAGACTTAAAGACTACAATAATGTGATATCAATTGTGTACTAAAGGGATTTCTTTGAATCTCAAGTTTCTATGAGAGATAAATGTATCTCAATGAGTGTCCCAATAAAGTGATTTCTTTAAAGCTAAAGAAATTTAAAAGATTTCTTATGCTTCAGTTACAGAAAGTTTTATGTATACTTAAGTTTGTATGCGTTTGGATATTACATACATTATTAAAGTATATGGCAGATATTTAAGAGATCCTAGAATGGATTCCGAAAGCACTTTTGATATTTTAAGAGAACAAGATATTATACACTCACATACACGAAATCGAATCGGTGGGAGATCATCGGGTATTCCGATTCCGATTTCATGGGATGCCAAGATAGTTATAGATTTACTTCGACTATATCCATCTTATTTATTGGAAGAGTAATTTCTTCAGAGAGTGTTAAGCAAAACATTCATAACTCTTTCACTATGGTAATTAAGTATAACATATTGTATGACATCCAATCAAGAATTATAACTAAGGACTATTGTCACTAAATTGAGGAATTGAGAATTTTGGATAGTATCTAACGACCATTAAAGTTATTTTGTGACAATAATTTGGTTGTGCTATATTCTAATATATATTAGAGTGGTTTGATGTTTATAGTATATATTGAGACAATTTCTATGGTTGTGGATCTATTAATTAAAGTCTTACCACCCAAGGTCTTTTATGAGTATATTACTCATATGGGTGTTATATGCTGTTTTGATATGATATATCATTTCGGTGGGAGTTTGTGTAATAACTATAGACATGTATTACAGATTTGGTGTTTATTACTGCAGTATTTAAATTATTAAGTAAGTTTTTACACTTTATTTCTATTCAATATGATCTCATTACAGAATAAGAAAGAGACCAGTTGAAAATTGGCATGTGGAGATCACATTGCATGTAATTTTCATGCTACATACCATACTTGATCCATGTCGTTCGGTTACATTGATGTACGTGATCATTGTTGGGTTTAGTTACGTTTTTTTTTTTTAATGAATCCCCCTTTGGTCCTATGTTGATGTGATTGATAGACCGGATTGGTTAAGGATGCGTATAGTAATGATAGCAAAAGATTGAGTACTCATAAAGATTAATCATGCATAATTGTTTGTGACACATTAAGCCCAAGTGGGAGATTGTTGGATTTATTTTAATAAATCATGTGAGCTTATGTGTCAATTATGTATTTAAGGCTATCATATTTTATTAAGCCCTATTAAAGTGATCTAATAAAGTTTATTGGGTTAATATGCATCAAGAATAAGTATGGACTCACATATGTAGAAACTCTTATTCCTAGATTGTGATAGGTTAGCTAGGAATAATATATATTATATGGTTATGGTCCCCGGGAGACTATCGAGAGTTGTCTATTCTATATCTCGTCAGTAAAACAGATCCCTAGACTCCGATAGAACTCTTGGAAGATCATAGCCCTTGTTCTTCATACAGGATTCCAAGAATATCAAGAACATCAAGAACATCAAGATTACTAAAGATTTAGATCTTGAAGATCAATTCGGGTACGCTTCCACAAACTTATTGGTTGATTAATTTCTTGATAATCTGACATATTGAGTCTTGGATTTGTGTAAGGAATAGATTTGTAATCTATATTATTTCCAACAAAAAATGGATTAAATTGAGCAAGAGAATTTCCTTGAATTCATCAATGCTTCTCATCGCAAGATCCTTCAGAATGGTGCTAATCCACCTTCTAATGTAGTCGTTTCTCAAACAGGTGGTGGGCAATTCAAAACCATCAGAAGCGATCAATTCTATCTCGAAGAAGAACAACCAAATACCATAATCCTCATCAAAGCTTGTGTTTACAAGGAGTACGTCGATATCCTTAAATGTGTTAGCAATGTTATACTCATCAAAGAAGGCCCAACCAAAACCATCATTACCGGAAATAAAAACTTCATAGATGGTATTGGAACTTTCAAAACTGCAACAACTGCAGTTCAAGGAGACGATTTCATGGCTAAGGATATCGGTTTCGTGAACTCAGCCGGAGCAATAAAGCATCGGGTAGTGGCACTCGGAGTTTTCGATGACAAAGAAGTATTATATAATTTCCACATGGACGATTACCAAGACATTATCTACACTCACGCTTATCGTCAATACTACAACAACTGCATAATCACCGGAATAATCGATTTCATCTTTGGAGATGCCTCTACAGTTTTCCAAAATTGCAAATTCATGGTAAGAAGAAAACCAAGACTATATGGTTACAACACAAGGAAGAAAGGAAAGGCGCAGTGTAGGAGTAATTGTCATACAGAACTTAAAGATCACGGTAGAGCTAGCATTCTTAGTAATGAAACCCTCACTCAAGGATTTCCTCGGTCACCCATGGAAAAAATATTCTAGAACTATCATATTGCAATCTTTTCTTGACATCGTGATCGCATCGGAAGGCCGAAACATTTGGCCTGGACACACTTTACTTCAACAAGGATTAGAATAGAGGTCCGAGATCAAACATGGCTCAAAGAGTTAAATGGAGAGGTATTAAGAAGATTACCCAACAGATTTCCGATAGTTTCTCCATCGAAAAGTATCCGCTATGGGACACATGGATCAAGACCATTGGTGTGTCGTTTACTATTGTGATGATGAAGTCTAAAGACTAAAAAACCCTAATATATATATATATATATATATAAGACTTTCTAAATTCCGCATGTAATTTCTCTCATCCCCTAACCTAAATCCTCCGCTTTGGGGATTCTAATTAAAAAAAAAAAATAATGCAGTGTTTATTTCTTTTTTCTTTTAATTTTTAGTACTAATATTTTATAAGTGGAAGAATTATTTTGAAGTTTGTCTTGTGGACGTGTCCGTATTCAAGGGTGAACCACATTAAATTGTAGGTGTCGTTATTTTATTATTTTTCTCGATATTATTTTATTATTATTTATCCGTCTTCGGATGAGTTTCAACTACGCCAAAATACCCAATAACTAGTATCGGATCTTTATTTTAGTGAATTGTTATTCACTATTTTAAAGTGTCACACACGACATGGAGGCGAAGACGAGCAAGATAATAAGCTTAAATGATATAAACTACCACATATGGAGAAACAAAATGAAGGATCTCCTATTGTGAGGAAGATGCATTTACTAGTGTTTGCTACCGTCAAACCCGATGACAGGACAGACAAAGAGTGGGCATTCAAGCATGAACAAGTATGTGATTTTATTCAAAAATTTGTGGAAGACAACATGTACAAGCACATTTGTGACGAGGCTCATGCATAGATGTTGTGGAACAAGTTAGAGGATTTGTATTCCTCTAAAATCGGCAACAACAAGTTGTTGTGCCCGACAAAGCTTATTCAGCAAAAATACCAAGAAGGTTCATCAATAACAGGTCATTTGAATGACCTACAAGGCATTGTGTAGCAATTGTCAAGTCCGGGTGTAAAGTTTGATGATGAATTACTTGCTCTTGTTGTACTATACTCTTTGCTAGAGTCATGGGAGACTTTGAAGATTTCATTCACAAATTCTGCACCAAATGGAATGTAAGAGTAGAGTATTAAATGAAGAAATGAGACACAGATTACAAGGATGTTTTTCATCGCAACAAGATGTTCTCGTTGCAGATCCTAAAGGGAGGAACCAATTTCACGATCCAAAACCAAGAGACAAGAGCCAAGGAAAGTCAAACACAATGTGGAATTTCATTACTGCAAGAAGACTTGAAAAAGTGGAATCACCTGAGCAAGATAAGCCCCCGTGCCGTGAGCCAAAGCAGGCCTGAAAAGTCCATCGGCTCGAGAAGAGGTGACATGATCCATTTCATGATATGTAGCACCCAATCCCACTGAACAGGCGATAGCAAAGTGGCTAAAGTCAATACCGTCAAGGCGAGGAGCGCCGACTCCGAGCTCATAAAGTCTTTGTAGCCCTTCCGTGCTCCTCAAAACTTTGTAACCCTCTCTTGTCCAACTAAATTGTGCCCAAGAAGAAATGATAGAAGTAGCGTTGGTGCCTACATCTAGGTTGGCATCCTTACCATCTTCCTCATGAGTAGGAACAAAACTCCCCGATCCAGAGGCCGCAGGACCTCTCCTCATAAACAAAGAATCTTTGGAACCACTCATGGTAACTAAGAAAGTGTAAACCTAAAGATGGAAGAGACTGTGAGGAGAAAATGGCAACTTTCAAAACACACAGATAAAATGATAGGTTTGGTAATAACCAAACCACTCCTCGACTTACTAGGCCCTATAAACCTCTCCTCTACAGTTTGGGTCTCAATATCCCTTCTTCTATGAAGAACCAGAGGCGCCTCTTCTTCCTCCTGTTCATGATTAGCAGGAATATCTACTGCGACGCTATCTTGATCGGAGGTCTCCTGAGGAACTACGCCTCTAAGCTCCGAATGGTATTCATTGATCTCTTGCCAAACCTTCCGGTGGAGGACTCCGAGATTCATCGGTTGCCATCAAGGACACAACCTAGACGACACAAAATTGAAAGTCCCGAAAGAAAGACAAACCCAAGATCCAAATGAACAATAATAAAAAGGGGGAAAGAGCCCCCAGGAAAAAGGAAATAAGGAAAAAGGAAGGAGCTTTCGTTACCTTAAGAAGACAAGAAGACATAGTGGAAAAATTCAGTGGAAAGCCGCAGTTAGAAACGGTCTCCGATAGGGATGAACCAGGATGAAGAAAGACTAAGGCAAAAGAGAAGAAGAGCCGAGCCAAAATGTCCGCAAGAAGCAAATGAAAATCTCGTCATAGGTGTGAGAGAAACGAGAGAAAAAAGAAAGATTAATTTCCTCAGTCTTAGGAATACAATGATGAAGGAAGGAAGTAAGGGAAAAACGACAATTTCTTTTCTCCGAGAAATCTCTAAGCTATATCGAGCATTAATTGCATGCAGGAAAGGACGTTGCACACAAAACCTTAGACGACGCGAAACCCAAGCAACGGTTGATAATGATGACCTTTGGCTTCACGCCCAATGAAAAGAAAAAGCGACACTTCGATCTCCACTCTAAGTGCAACGACTCAAAAGTTCACTATGCGTGTTGCAAAGGGCCACCGAAAGGTACTGAAGTCCCAAAAAGTCTATGTAGGTCGGAGGATCCGAGGTGGATGGACAAAGGACCGACCGGTCCCATATAGGCTCCCTCAAAGTCTGACCGACAACTAGAAGTATCATGCAAAGGGCATGATCTATAACAGGGAGAAGTACCCTCGGTATTTCTCATAAAATGCACCCGACACAATAGACATTATTTGGAACCACAATTTCAGACTGTTAGGAAAGGTACTTAATCTAGGTGTTACTTCCCCATTAGATCTCTCTCTCCATATATATAATAACACACACTCGCATACAAACAAGTGAAAGCCATATACTTACAACATTCCAAGTGTCTTGTTACCACTAATAGTATATTCACCCAAGGAGAATCGCCAAGAATATATTTCTCTAGGGCAATCCTTTGGGACTCTTTTCGTTATTAGTCACCGATTTGATCGTCGAGAGCCAACACCGGGTACATGATGTGTTATTTTGAGTTATAAAATATTAATATAAATAATATAAATAATCGAATAAATAATACTTAAAAATAATAATAATTTTTAATATTAAAATAGGTTTGTCACAAATAAAATAACTCAATTAGGCAGAGCACCTATCGAAATAGTTTAGTAAATAAGGTGGTATTCGGATTTTAAATTTATAAAAATCGTTTTTCCCTAGGACTTCTATTAAATTCTAGTGTGGAAAATATAATCAAACTAATTATGAATATGATTTGTGAATAAGGATCATTCAACAAGTAAATCAACCAATATCAAGAATGATAAGATTGATTTCTAAATCCTAGAAAGCAAAGTAAATGAACAATGTAAGGAACAAAGCAAGTAAAAAGGTTGGGAGGAATTCTTTGTAAAATATAGGTGAGATAAGAGGATACAAAATACCAAGTATAGGATAATCTTGGATCTAGTATCATAGATCCACCAAATTCAAGTCTAAAGTAGAATCTCTTCCATACGGATCGTGGCAAGAAATTCCTAGATTAAGAACACTTGAATGTTGACAAGATCAAATCTCCCATCAATCATCCGGTCCTGGTCCATCAACAGGAAACTAATCACATCAACTTGGCACTAATCGTATATCCGGGTCTGGCCTAACAATTAGTGTTAATCCGAACCACAATCTCAAATCAAAGCTTGTACTAAAGATAAAATTCAGATCTAAAGTCATCAATGAAATTGCAATTCGAATTAATAAAACCACAATCATTCCATCCAAGAACATCACAATATCTCAAGTAATTTGTAAAATAAAACCAACCAAATCTACCTATAAGAAATGTAGAAATGAGAATTCCTAAGGTTGGTTAACTAATTACAAAGAATAACAAGAAATAATAGAAGAAAAGGGGAAAGTGAAACATAGACATTAAACCTTCTTCCTCTTCAACTCCTTCTCTTGATTCTTCTTTGCTTCTTCAACTTGGATCTTCAATTTGTGTAGCCCAAATACCCTAGAATATATTCAGTAAATTTCCTTACGGATCGAGGCAAACTCACCAAATTAATCCCAAGATACTCAATACTACAACAAGTAGAGAGTAATCTCTAAGAAAATTGGAAAATCAAAGCATAGATCTCTCTCTAAGTTCTACCAAACCTCTCAAATTACTTAGCAATTAAGCCTAATTAAACCTCTATCCAACCTCAAATAATGGTAAAAATCCCAATATTTATAGATAACCAAAACAGGGGTAAAATAGGAATTTTACACAAAAATCACTAAAATCTCGGAGCAGAGCCAAACACGGGCTCAGTGGTATACGTAACACGGGCTCGGTGACGGTTTTCTCACCGAGCGCGTGTTGACTCCGGCCGTGTTATTCCTTCTGTCTGGCCGTGTTCTTGAACCGAGCACGTGTTCACTAGCTTGTCGGGGCGTGTTCAATGGCTTGGAAGGGCGTGTTCTTGGACTGAGCACGTGTTTCTGGACTGGATTTGTATTTCTTTCCGGAAATTGCATATTTAGTCTCTAAACTTCGCTCTTTTTATCAATTGACTCCATAAACTCCCCGAAAACAGAATTATCACAATTAAGTGCACAATTAACATATGTATCTCAATTTACTCTAATAAACC
The DNA here is from genome assembly GCA_025388415.1 of Cynanchum wilfordii. NCBI lineage: Eukaryota > Viridiplantae > Streptophyta > Magnoliopsida > Gentianales > Apocynaceae > Cynanchum > Cynanchum wilfordii. The sequence continues at coordinate 16,571 of JAHSUH010000667.1, read as the reverse complement.
TCAACAATTATGCACAAATACCCTTCCAAAACATTATCAATTTTAGCGTTATCATAATACCCCACAACTTAACCTTTGCTTGTCCTCAAGCAAATCAAAGATGGAATTTGAATCAAACAAATCATTGAAGAGAAGTGCATAAATGTTTTCTCAAAGAATTCAAACTAACTAGTTTACTTTTCAAAGATCCCATAAACAAAGTGTTTAAGGAATGATTCACTTCTATGCCTCATCAAGTGTTTTCTTGTTTAAATCAAGAAATACAAAATTGAACAAATCATTTTCAACTTAAATACGAAAAACGATCATAAAATCATCCCGAGTGCAGTGTGTGCTCTATCTCAATTAGTGATCCAAATAGCAAATTTCCTTTCGAAGCAAATTACTCGAATAGTGGTTCGGTCGATCAAAAACTTCAACAACGAGACATAATCACAATAAAATCTCAAGAAACAAGCCACTTATTCAAAAGTAAATTTTTATTCAATTTATTTTCTTTTATTCAAGGTTTTTATTGTTTGCTTAACAATATCAACTTTAACTACCCTTGTAACGAGTTCCACTCCGATGACTCCCGGATCCCGAGGACCTTAGGGCACCGGGCATTCAATTCCCATAAGAAGTGGTGCTCAAGTAGCAAAGGATACATGCAAATAACCTTTTATTCAACAATTTATTCAACGAAAATTAATAAAAGTGTGGCAAGTCTCTCAAAGAATTTTTCAAGTGAAAACGCAAGTTATTTCCATTCCCAAAAGACTTAATATTATTCAAATAAATGTCCAAAAGTAGTCCACTAATCGGAACAACCAACCAAAATAGTTGTGTCAAAAGAGTTTCAGGAATTTCCTATAATCATGCTCGTACCAAGTATCAACAAGATGAAACAAAATCAAATCTCGAGACTTTCAACAATCAACAACCGATATCTATCATCGGCTAAGCAAATCAAATTCCAAAACAAAGTTCACAAAATAATCTTTTCAAGTAAACTAATCATTTTGAAAAATTCGAAAAATTTAGCAATTTTTTTGAAAATATTTGCAAATTGAGATAAAACGAGCATACGCACATTGAGATAAAACGAGCATACACACCTACCCCACAACTTGAGAATTGCACTGTCCTCGGTGTAAAAGCTAATACCCCACAACTTATTTTGAAAAATAAATAAGTGCGAGAAAACTATAAATACAAAACGGGAATAAGTGCAAAAAACTAGAAAAAATAAAAACAAGAAAATTTTATTTAAAACGGGAAAGTCAACTATGAACACAAAAGATAATCATAAAAATCTTAAATAAATCAAATTGTACATGCCAAGAAAAAACAACTAAAAACAACTAAAAACAACTAAAAAGCAAATATATAAAACAAATAAACCCTATCCGGAACATCCGGGACTAATAATGACAAATAAGATAATAAAACATATACTTGGAACATCCAGCCACTAATAAAGCGATATAGACAAATATTGAACGCCAAAAACCAAGTATGACTCGATAAAAGCGGTAAAAGGAAAGGGAAGAAAGACAAATCTTGTTTCCGAGCAAGCATGCTTGGAACTTATTTTGTTCTTTCTTTGGAGCTTCTTCCTTCGTCAATGACTTTTATAAGGTTCGCTTTGTCCTCCCTAACAACCTCATCTTTTGATTTATTCGATGGAATTTTGTTCGGTGCTATTAGGGAGTAATCATTTTTGCTTGTTCCGAAAATTGCCTGGACAAATGTCCCACTTGCATTTCCAGGTTTTGTAGCGAAGCCTATTGATTCTTGTTTTACCTTCAACAAACAATTAAGAAAGATAGAATAGAACAAAACAAAGAAAGAAAGAAATTACAAAATTAAAAATGTCCTACTACAAACGATCTAGAGGAAAACACAAAAACAAGAAAAATTAAAGAAGGAAATCACAATACCTACAAAACAAGAAAAGAGAGATTAGTAAGGATAAAAGGAAATAAAATATAAGATTATTAAATAATGTTAATCTAATCAAAAATAAGAAAAAGAAAATGAATTAAATTAATTGAATGAAAGAAAGAAGAAAAAGAATGAAAGAATGATAAAGAAGAATGGAATGAAATGTAAAGGAAATAAAGAAATTTGAAAGAAATAAAAATGGAGAAGGAATTGAAAAGATTTAATGAGCATGCAAGATTAAATAGAAAAGGAAAAGAAATGGATAAGAAATGAATTCTGGAAATTAATTTGAAGAAGTGAAAATGAAAAGAAAATTTAGCATGCTCTCGGGTAGAAAGAACAGGGGAAAAAAACAGGGGAAATAAAAATTCAGTTCTGGAATTTATGCAAAACAGAGGGAAATACAGAGATATACAATAATTAGCTACTGGAATTTTGAATAAAACAGAGGAATTATTCTTTATAGCTACTGGTTTTCTCTGCAAAACAGAGGAGAATGCTTGCTGGAATTTTTAGAATGACCAAAACAGATTGCAACTCACAAAATTCTGGGCACATTACAACAAAAACAGTGAAGAAGACTCACTGAAATTTTGCACAAAAACAAAACAAAACATGTAACAACTGCTGGATTTAAAATTCAGCAGCAATGAGGCATACAAAATGCTACTGGACTGCACAAAAATTTCATCAAAAACAGTGTATAAAAGTAATTCATCAAGCTGCTGGAAAATAGAACAAAAAAAATGCTCATGCATTTGAATTTTCTAATTTGACCATAAGAAAGAAGTGATACATACACATATAAACTACATGCTATTCATGAAGAACAAAAAGAAATGCAATTACAAACAACTAACAAATCTATATACCATTATTTACAATGCCATGTAGAATGAAAAAGCAAAGCTATACCAAAACTTATATCAAATGCAAAGTAAGGCTAACATATAAAAGATAGAAAATAAGAAAAACATATAACATAAATTCCTAACAAAAGTAAGTATCTAGATAATAGTCTTCATGAAATGAAGGTATTATTAGAATACTAACTAAACTAAAAAGCTCTTAAAGAAAATAAAGGAATGAAGATAAAATGATATGAGAATGCAAAACTAACTAAGAAATGTAAGACAACTAAAGAAGATACAAAACAAGTAAATGACAAGTAATGAAACTAAGATTAAGAAGAGAAGTAAACTAAACTACTCTAACATAATACCTAAAAATCAAGATAATATCTATAACAACTACCAAAAATCATAAAATGAAAGCATGGAAATACATCTAAGAACATGAAATAGAAATCAATCAAGAAAGAATCAAGTTAGAAGACTAGTTAGATCCTATACTAACCATACCTAAGAACCTAATTAGATCAAGTTAGAAGAGATTAGAACAAACTATGTCAAGTTAGAAAGTAAGAAAAAACAATTAGATCTAAAAATTCTAAACTAAAGATCAAACTAAGATGTTAAACCTAAGATCTAGGTTATTCTAAAGGATAAGGATCTAAAGAATCAAAAGCTAACCTAATCTAAAGCACTAAACTAACTAAGCTATAAAATCTAAATCAACTAAAGTTAACCTAAATCTAAAATCTCTAGGCTATATCTAACCAAAATCTCTAAGTAAAGGTTTACCTAAAGGATCTAAACTAACCGAAACACTAACTAAACCTAAAAATCATGATACTAAATCATCTAACCTAAGATCTAAATCCAAAAATCTATAATCTAAGCAAAAGAAATTCTAAGAAAACAAATCAAAATGAAAACAAGAGAAACAAAATACAAGTAACATAAGAAAACTACTCAACTAAGAATAAGAAACAAATGAAAAAGAAACATCTAAACTAATTGAATTAAAATCGATCTATCAAATATCCAAGATCTATCAAAGAGATAAAAGATATTCTAAGAATTAGACATGAAAAGTAAAAGTTACTTGAGAATGATATCTTAAAACAAATCATATCAAAATTAATTCGTTATAAATTTCACACCGTTGATGAAATTTTTTCCCAAAAATTACAAACGAACTTAGAGGAAAAACATCACGAAAATTAATAGGATTCCCCAAGCAACGGCGCCAAAAATCTGATTTGTTATTTTGAGTTATAAAATATTAATATAAATAATATAAATAATCGAATAAATAATACTTAAAAATAATAATAATTTTTAATATTAAAATAGGTTTGTCACAAATAAAATAACTCAATTAGGCAGAGCACCTATCGAAATAGTTTAGTAAATAAGGTGGTATTCGGATTTTAAATTTATAAAAATCGTTTTTCCCTAAGACTTCTATTAAATTCTAGTGTGGAAAATATAATCAAACTAATTATGAATATGATTTGTGAATAAGGATCATTCAACAAGTAAATCAACCAATATCAAGAATGATAAGATTGATTTCTAAATCCTAGAAAGCAAAGTAAATGAACAATGTAAGGAACAAAGCAAGTAAAAAGGTTGGGAGGAATTCTTTGTAAAATATAGGTGAGATAAGAGGATACAAAATACCAAGTATAGGATAATCTTGGATCTAGTATCATAGATCCACCAAATTCAAGTCTAAAGTAGAATCTCTTCCATACGGATCGTGGCAAGAAATTCCTAGATTAAGAACACTTGAATGTTGACAAGATCAAATCTCCCATCAATCATCCGGGTCTGGTCCATCAACAGGAAACTAATCACATCAACTTGGCACTAATCGTATATCCGGGTCTGGCCTAACAATTAGTGTTAATCCGAACCACAATCTCAAATCAAAGCTTGTACTAAAGATAAAATTCAGATCTAAAGTCATCAATGAAATTGCAATTCGAATTAATAAAACCACAATCATTCCATCCAAGAACATCACAATATCTCAAGTAATTTGTAAAATAAAACCAACCAAATCTACCTATAAGAAATGTAGAAATGAGAATTCCTAAGGTTGGTTAACTAATTACAAAGAATAACAAGAAATAATAGAAGAAAAGGGGAAAGTGAAACATAGACATTAAACCTTCTTCCTCTTCAACTCCTTCTCTTGATTCTTCTTTGCTTCTTCAACTTGGATCTTCAATTTGTGTAGCCCAAATACCCTAGAATATATTCAGTAAATTTCCTTACGGATCGAGGCAAACTCACCAAATTAATCCCAAGATACTCAATACTACAACAAGTAGAGAGTAATCTCTAAGAAAATTGGAAAATCAAAGCATAGATCTCTCTCTAAGTTCTACCAAACCTCTCAAATTACTTAGCAATTAAGCCTAATTAAACCTCTATCCAACCTCAAATAATGGTAAAAATCCCAATATTTATAGATAACCAAAACAGGGGTAAAATAGGAATTTTACACAAAAATCACTAAAATCTCGGAACAGAGCCAAACACGGGCTCAGTGGTATACGTAACACGGGCTCAGTGACGGTTTTCTCACCGAGCGCGTGTTGACTCTGGCCGTGTTATTCCTTCTGTCTGGCCGTGTTCTTGAACCGAGCACGTGTTCACTAGCTTGTCAGGGCGTGTTCTTGGATTGAGCACGTGTTTCTGGACTGGATTTGTATTTCTTTCCAGAAATTGCATATTTAGTCCCTAAACTTCGCTCTTTTTATCAATTGACTCCATAAACTCCCCGAAAACAGAATTATCACAATTAAGTGCACAATTAACATATTTATCTCAATTTATTCTAATAAACCTCAACAATTATGCACAAATACCCTTCCAAAACATTATCAATTTTAGCGTTATCATAATACCCCACAACACTTGGCCTTCTTTGCAGGACACTTGGCGGGAAATGAAAGGACTAATATATTCAACTGATTGGGGAACCATTCTCCGATCCTTCCACATGTGATTAAACTAACTCGGTAGTCGAATATTGTTATTAGATTAAAATAAAAAATTATTCCCTTTCTCTCTAGATATATACATATAAATTCTTGTAATCGAGTTTCAAGAGGGAAAATACCTATCAAGAAATCCTCTCTGGTTCTAAGCACAAGTATGCAACAGCAGCTCATTTCCCAAATGTGAACAGTACTGATTGATTCTCATTTCTAATTTGTTTGTTTTTTTTTCCCTTCAATCTGTATTCATACATGTATAATGCTTACTGGAAAGAAAAAAAAAACGGGTCATTTCTTGTTCTTTAAGTTACCTTAACTGGTGTGTGTTAATTTCAGGCAGAGAATATAGATATGTAGCTGGAATCGCAGTCGATATCTTGATTTTCCATAGAGACATGGAAAACTTCTCCAATTCTTTTCGTGAAGAAAAAGAGGACGATGAAGAATCACTGAAATGGGCTGCCATAGAAAAACTTTCAACCATTAATCATATTCGTACAAGTGTACTTTTTGTTGAAGACGGAGGCGACAACAGCTATTCCAGAGAAGTTGACGTAAGAAAGCTTGGAATTTTGGAGAAGAAAGCCGTTTTAGATAGGCTTGTCAAATTTGCTGAAGAAGATATTGAAAAGTTCTTGTTAAAACTCAAGGATTGGATTCAACAGTGATTAATTAACTTCTCTTTTTTGAAATTTTAAAAACAACTTTTAGGATTTTTTAATATAAATGAGACTAGCTACTACAAACTAAATTACCTTTTTTTTAACAATTAACAATCTAAAAAGGGATTTAAAATTATCAAGAAAAAAATCTTTTGGTTGGTTCATTAATTATTATTATTATATTTGATTACTCTTTTTTATTTTTTTATTTTTTTACTTGGATTTTTAATGAAATTAGGGTTGTTATTGATATTCCTACTGTTAAAGTTCGGTTTGAGATTTTGAGAATTTTCTTTTAATGTAATATTTAATTTTTTTAAAAAAAAAATGAAAGAATTAAATATCTTATGTAAATGAATTATCCTCTCTAAAGCTTGCCTCCGATTTTTTAAGTCCGTTCATCTTGCCAAAATACAAAAGTGTTAAGGTTTATTATTTTCAATAACACTTTTTATTATTAAATTATTGAAATATGGTCAAATTTGATAGAAAAGTTAAAAATGAAGAGTCATAAACTATAGTAATATTATGGGTCTTAGTTTTTAACCAAAAGTTGTTGAAAATATAGCATGAATTATGTGAATGAGAAAATTGTTTCTTTATCCAATTCATTGAACATTTGTTATGTTCATGGTATGAAAACACCTTGATAAAATGAATCTTGCATCATTTGGATGATCACCCGTGACGTTCATGGTATAACAACTACTTAATGAGATGAATAATGTATCATGTATCATCTAGTTAAAGTTCATGGTCCGACAAATATTTAGTGGGATGCACCATAAATCATCAAGTTCATTTGTATAAGTAAATGAATATGAAATATGTGAATCAAAGAATATATTAGATTCATCTATATATTCATAGTATTAGATAAGTTCATTTTTTATATACATTGGATAGTTATCTACAAGATGAATGCTATTCTTTGAATCCCTCACTTCCTAGAGCCTATAAATAGGAGCTCTCTACTCTAGGTCTAGGAGAGAAAAACAAATTCTATAGTGTTGTTGTCTTTTAGCACTTTTTGATAGAATTTTACAAGTCATCCAACTCTTTTAATCTTGTTACTTTTGATAGTATTCACAAGTGAAGTTCAAGTTCCTTGGATGAAGTAGTGTGTGCCAACTACTTCATTGAATCTATTGTATCTTGGAAAATAGACGCCTATTAAACCTCGAGCACATCTACCGGAAAAGGTGAATCTGTTTTAAGGAAATTGTGTCCAACACAAGCCTCGGATAACTATCTCTCTCTTCTATTTAGTAATCATTTCATTATTATTATTGTATTTTATTTTTATTTTTTATATTTTCTTGTTATTGTAAAATATTATTCACTTACCTCTCCTTTTTCTCACAAAAGTTTCATAAAATTCTATTACCTACCTTATATAGAAAATCAATGATGAATTTAGTATGTATGGATTTTCCAACTTACTCTTAATGTGTTTTCATTTTTTTTTTCTTTTTTTTTCTTTATATATATACACAAATTGAAAATACAAGTTAGATAAAGTATCGGAAAATTGTGTAGATTATTTAAGGAGAAAGATTAAATAGGATTGGAATTTTAATACATTTGATTAAAATCTCAAATTTAAGATAAAAAGCTATCCAAATATAAATGTAATGGTCCTTTCCTAACATGTATAAAGTTAGGAACCGAATTCAGTAAATGACCCACAAACTCTGCACTTGATTATATCCCAGTGTGTCAAATATAATGAATTGAATATGTAACAAAATGAAGGGATCATATCAGTTTGAGTCCCAACGCAATTGAATATGATATTTTGAAGTAAGTGGACATTGAAATGAATTTTATGAATTTGAGAATCTTATTTTATCATTTTCAAAAGAATAAGTTCTCTATATTTTGACTTGATATAAAATACAGAAAATTAAATTTTTATTGTAGTTGAAAAATGTATGTGCATTTGAATGATTGAATTACTTGTTTTTAAAAGTACTTGATATTCAAAGTTATTTTTAAAGTTCTATTGGGATAATTGAATTATTTTTAAAAGTGTTGGATTTTTTAGATTTATTCTAAATGCATGACATTACTAAATGTTTTATACTTTTTACACTGGTTATTTATTGAATGAAATTTATTACTTATTTTAAAGTATATTTATATTGAAAAAGAAAAGTTTCTATTTATTTAGTTTTGTACTCGTTTACATATGATTCATTGATGATCATGAATAAGAGTAAAGTCTGAGGATGAGTTGTTTTATTTTAGATATTTTTATTATTGAAACAATAAAAGATATTTATGTTATTTATGTTAAGTGGATGTATGAGGCTTTTTATCCTTGAAAAAAAAAATTGAGTATATAATTGTGTTATGTCTTGATTGGAATTTAAGATATGTATTACATAAAGTATTAATCAAAATTTACAAATAATAATAATAATTATTATAATAAAAGTAGTACATGATTTATAAAAATTGGAGTAACCGACCAATTTCGACAAGGAAAATGATTCATGAATATCGGATGCGTAAGATAGGATCCAACGCAATGTTTTCTCTCTTAGGCTTGTGGCTTTTCGGGTAGTATTTGGATTTTCTGGGACAATGCTCAATTGCAAATTGAACCTCTATCAGTGTACGACCAAGTGGTGACAGTATTGATTCGACATAGGAACAGAATGCCATGGGTTTTTTCAGCCATTTATGCAGCTCCAAATGTGTATCTTCAAGATGAACTCTGGACTTATATTGAGAAATTGGGCCAATGCATTCAGCTATCTTGGTTGTTACTCGGAGACTTCAACCAGATTATTTCAGCTTTACAGAAGAAAGGAGGTTGTCTGGCGAGCCTACGGAACATGGTTAGTTTGAGAAATGCTATTGCAAGTTGTTCTCTAATTGATCTAGGGTTCTATGGATCACCCTTCACTTGGAACAACTTGAGGTCTTGTGTAACAAATATTAAGGAGAGGTTGGATAGGGGATTTGGAAATGAGCAATTCTTGATGAAGTTCTCGAGAGCATCCGTGACACATCTTCCCCGTGAGAGATCCGACCACCACCCTATTCTCCTTAAGGAACCTGCGAGGGAGTCTCGGGGGCAACCTGATCGACCCTTTAGAATGTTGATAGCTTGGTTTACACATCTACCCTTTGTGGATTTGGTCAAGGAGTCTTAGGGGAGAAGTTGTTCGGCACTAGAGGCTATGAAGAGGTTTAGGAACTCAGTCCAACACTGGAACCGATTCACTTTTGGAAACATTTTTTTACGCAAATAGCGCTGCAAGGCACATATCGGTGGAGTTCGGAAAGCGTTGGCTAATCGGATTTGTACCCACTTTGTGCAGTTGGAGAAGGACTTGTTGGTGAAATCGATTCAATCCTATACCCGGAAGAGTTGTTATGGCGGCAGAAATCTCTTATTGATTGGCTTAAAGCAGGTGAAAGAAACACTTGTTTCTTTCACACTTCCACGTTAATTCGCCGAACAGGAACTTGTGTGAAGATCCCCAGCAGTTACGGTCCATGGCTTGCTCATTTTACAAACAGTTGTACACTTCGATCCTTCACCGCCATGTGTGCCGTCGGTTTGGAAATTTCCTGCGGTCAACCATGCTGATAAACATTGGCTTAATTGTCCAGTAACACCCCAGGAGATTCGAGCTACTGTGTATCGGATGGGGGTGCATAAAGCCCCGGGACCCAATGGCTATCCAATTGTCTTTTTTCAGAAATATTGGGAGATTGTGGAGGGATCGGTGGTGACTCTTATTTTGGGAATATTTTCATCGGGGGAACTTCCGGAGGGGCTGAATGAGTTTCTAAAATGTTTAGCACCATATAGCCTTAACCAGTTCAGACCAATTTCTCTCTGTAATGTAGTCCTAAAAGTGGTCTCGAAGGTATTGGCAAATAGACTCAAACCTATGATGTCCAAACTTACCAGTAAATACCAGGCGAGTTTCATACCCGGGAGGTCGACGACGGACAATATTGTAGCAACTCAAGAGGTCATTCACTCTCTCTCGAAGCGTAAGGGCTCGAATGGTGGTTTTATTCTAAAAGTGGACTTAGAGAAGGCGTATGATCGGGTGGAATGGAATTTTTTAGAGCAAGTCTTACCGTTCTCGGGGTTCAACTCTTCATTTTGTAAATTAATTCTTCAATGCATTTCTTCAACGTCTTTGGCGCTTTGTTGGAATGGGGAAAAGATACTAGCCTTTACCCCTTCGAGAGGGCTTAGACAGGGGATCTCTTATCCCCGTATTTATTTGTTTTATGTATGGAAGTCTTGGGGCATTCTATTTCGCAGGCTGTGGAAGAGAAGTCTTGGCATCCGGTGCGGATTTCTTGAAAGGGACCGAATATCTCCCATATAATTTTTGCGTACGAACTCTTACTTTTTGGAGAGGCTTCTTTCTCGCAGGCGAGGACTATGGAACATATTTTTGTAGATTTTTGTGGGTTTTCGGGGCAAAGGGTGAATCGAGGGAGTCTCGCATTTGGTTTTCACGGAACACTCCGACTTATCTACGTAATTCCATATGTCATGAATTTCAAATTATGCCGACAACGGATTTGGGTACATATTTGGGGGTCCCCCTCATGCATGATCATATGAAGAGGAAGCACTTTGGATACCTTATTGACAAGATAGAGAAGAGACTAGTTGGATGGAAGATAGTGAAGGCAAACAAATATTTCAAGATAAGAAACTTCAAGAAATTTCACTTCAAAGCACTACAGAGATTCACCAAGCACCATGTAAATTACTTATAAATATCCAAACTACTAAGCCAAAGGTCAACCAAATCCATAGAAAAAAGAAAAGTGTGAATCATAACAGAAGATAAAATACTAAGCATAAACATTACAGCACCATATAACATTAATTATAAGCATTAAAAATTGCATTGCAACTCTAAGGTTCTTGTTTTCAAAACTAAGCTTCCTCATCTTTACTCTTCTTTTTCTTTTTGTCCTTCTTCTCACTCTTAACAGTTTCATGAACATGTGAATCAGGGGAATCACCTTTCACCACGTCTTTCTTTTTCTCCTTCTTCTCAGTCTTGTTGTCATCGTCTGATGAGCCAGAATCATCCTTCTCCTCATCCTTCTTTTTCTTTTCTTTCTTAGATGATTTCTCCTCATCAGAGGGAACAGCATCATCACCATCTTTTTTCTTTTTCTTTTTCTTCTCCTTTTTCGCAACTTCCACTTCAGCCTCACCCTTCTTCAGTTCAATTTTCTCTTTCACTTCGGTAGTCTCCTCAACTACAAAATTTTTTGACTTCTTAGCAGTATTATCAACGGCAGGGCTACCATCAAGATCATCAATTTTCCGCTTGGGCCCATCTTCTACATCCTCTTCTTTATCCTTGTGCTTCTTTTTCTTTTTTTTCTCAACCTCAATCACTGCAGTATCCACATTAGCAGCAGCTGTAGCAAGACCTGCAATTAAATATTATTTATATATTTATATTTATATATTTTATATATTAAGATATTAAAAGATTTTACTCTTTAGATGAGTGACAGGTGACAACATCATAGTCATTGATTATCACTCTCTCTATCTATAAATAGAGGGCAAATTCCCTCAAGAAAAGGGTTACATACACACTCATTCACTCACTCACACTCAAGAAGCTGAGAAGTTGAGAGATATTCGAAGGATATCGAACCTCTGTCGAAATCGGCCCTTCCTCTCAAAGCCCAAATTCATTCCGAGACAAGGTCCTAAAGCCCTCGGAAGAAGAAATCAAATTGTTTGATAAATCGAGATCAAGCTCAAAAGCCCTCGACATCGAATCCATTCCGAGATCCAGCCCAAAACGCCCCTCGGAAGAAATCAAAACAATTGGATCGAGACAAGTCCAAAACGCCCCTCGAATCCACGACGGATTGAATCAACGGATCCATAGAGATTGGACTCTTATAAATTTATTATTATATAATTGTTGTATTTAATTATTATATTTCTTGTAATTCTAATTTTATAGGAAATAAAAGAAATTTTATTGTCTACAAACCTCAATCCCAAAATATTTTTTTTAACTTTTAAAGTCCCAAACTTTTTTATTAGAGAAAAATAAGGTCCTTTGACAGAATCCGTCAAAAAACCTAAAAAACTTAACAATTTATATTACTTAACTAATTTTAAAAAGGGTACAAATGTCATTACAGTTAAGAAGAAAGAAAAAAACAAAAAAAAGAACTAATATTTTCAACGCCGATTTCCAAGCATGATTATTAATTTTCTCTTGTTCTTCTCCTTCCTCCTTCTTTGCGATTTGGATGAGATATATAGTCGTTAATGGTGATTTATGTGTATATATATTATTATAGTGGACTTTTTGACTCCGTGAAAATCCCAATTGCTCCCCCAAAAACAAAATAAAATTATTTTTATTCCATAACAAAATTTGTCAATCACTGTTCATTGTCTCTCTTGCACACCACTTGTTTTATAAAATTACCAACCTAAAGTCACTCCAGTAATTCTTTTTGCAGGCACGCAGACAGGACATCAATTTATGATGATACAGTTGTTGATAACTCTACTTTTTGTAGAGTTATTGTTAAACTTTTGAGCTTGATTTAAGTTAAGAATGAGTGATATGTCTTTATTTTCGGTATTTTGTGCTTATTTCTATTGATTATTGTGTGATTGTTTTATTTAGGGAAAAAACTGAAATTTAATGAAGATAAGTGAATTGAGAGGCTGAATTGAAGAAACTACAAATTTGATGGACTAAATTGATAAAAGCTTTTTGGGCTTCATTTATTTGCAAGACCAAACAGTATCAAAATGGGTTAAAACAAATGAATTGAAGAGAATGGAAAAGAAGCCCAATTAAACAAAAGAATTGAAGAGAAAAAGAGGCGATGGTCTGGCAGATTAAATTGAAGGTGGAATTGAATTATTCAATTCCTAATTAACGAAAATTGAGGAAAAGGTGGAGAAGATTCAGGGAGTGGGCACTACTCCTCGGGAGTGATTTTTCAACGAAAAATTGGAGAAATTTTTGATAAATTAGAGACGTGAAGAGCAACTTGGACGGCAATCGGGAGTCAAGGGCAGAGAGCAGAGAGTAAATCTTTTACATAAGAAATTCTGTAATTAAATTCAAGTCCGAGGTGTGCAGTACGAGACAACAAAATCACGGAAGACATTCTGTGATTTCGATTTAAGCTGAACGACGAGAAGACATTCTCAAGTTCAAGATCGAAGTGGACCAATTGAAGTCAAAGAGGGAAGAGTTTAATTTAAGAAATATTTAAACTGCTCATGTTTTTCTTAGAAAATTCTATAATCGAATTGCTCTATTTTGCTGAAATTTACATAATGGCTATGGAATATATTTTGTTGGGTTTTGAATATGGAATTATGAGCTAAATTTCCACCCACTAGGCTAGTTGGAACTTGTTATGTAAACTCTTAAATTGTGGGTATTGAAGCTATAAATTGTTTGGTAATTCTCTTAAGTGTTTATCAATTTAATATCTATTGTTGATTAAAAACCTTTGGTGGATAAATGAGTTAAAGCTTGGATTTGAAAGGATTAAAGTTTAACGGACATAACACTTGATTGGTGCTTGGTTGAATTTTGTGAATTCTACTTTGTAATTGTATAGACATATATAATTACCTTGCATAATCCGTTGAGAATTTTGGATATTTACTGTGAAGTCATAATTATAAATTGCATAGACGTATGAGTTTATCGTTGTGGACTGAAATTATGTGATGTTGAAAAACGCACATATGTTTTGAGAAGTTCTGGATTAATTGCCATAGCATCGATATAGCATCAGTACAACATTGGCCATCTTTAATACATAACAGGGGAAAACTAGTCTAGTGCTCAATTAATTTGATATATATTCCCGATCCGATTGTTTGCGCTCTGTTCCGTTCTGTTTATTGTTTTTTTATTAATTTTTTAACTGTTTAATTGCATTTACGTTTTGAGTAGATTTAGTCAACAAACCATCTTTTGATCTATTTTAAATCCACACTCTACTACGTACATTTCACATTATTTTCTAAATAGTCCCTGTGTGATCGATATCCGGTACTTGAGTATTATATTACTTGTTGACAGTGTATGCTTGCACTCGTGTTACATATTTTGCACAACAGTTGAAAACCTAATCAAATTAAATTGACCAAAGGAATCAAAATTAGGTGTTGTGTCGGAGATGTAGACGAGGAGACAGTAAGAGATCGCGGATGGCGATAACTCAAAAAAAAAAAAAAAAAAAAAGGAAGATCGTGGCAATTTTGATGAAGATTTTCAACCTCAACTTTCCTCGAGCTTTCTCGGGTATGGACACATGTTTTGTTTCTCTCTCTTACAGGAGGAGAAAGAAGATTAAAGTCAAAAAGATTTAGGTAAAACTTTGGAAGAACAAAATGAAGAGTCTTTTTTGTAGAGAATTGAACGAGCGTCCGAGTTTTTGTAAGATATTTGAGTGTCCGAGTCTTTTTTTAACTAGTTATTTTCTCTTTTTTTTTTTTTTTTTTTCTTACGTAATGACATTTTTACCCCTTTTTAAATTAGTTAAACCATATAAACCGTTAACTTTTTAGGATTTTAACGGATTCTGTCAAAAGAGACTTTATTTTCTCTAATAAAAAAGTTTGAGACTTTAAAAGTTAAAAAAATATTTTGGAACTAAGGTTGCCAAAAGTAAATTTGTTTAGGATCAAACTCACCAATTATTCTAATTATCAAATATCAAAAGTATAAAGGTAGATAACCTAATTAGTTTGATTTGCATTATTTAGGTGTGTCTCTCAAGTGAGAATTTGAGTTCGACATATGTTAAAGACTCACTTGAGTTCGACATATGTTAAAGACGGTTTTATACTACAGTGAAAGTCAATACCCTAGTTTACATTTTACAAACACTCAAGACTACTTCTCAAAGATTTCTATTGGCGAAAAGGGAATTATGAGGTGTTATTGCCCTATCATAACAACATAAGTATAAAATGTTAAGTCATAATCTTTTTCATATAAATTTTTTTAAAAAATATAATTTTGTTTTATAAATATTGAAAATTAAAAGTATAATAGTTTTAAATAAAAAAAACAAATAATTTTAATATAATAAATTTTTTTTTTTTTTGGTAAATTTTAATATAATAATTATAAACAACACAATTTACCAAAATTTTATTTGAGACTTTCTATATATAAAGCTGGATATTTTAATTAAAAGACCCTCAAATATACATATCTTTTCCCTCTCTCTTCGAGATTTTGTGGTTCACTGTCTTCTACTTTTTCCAGCTATCAGCCGGCGAAAAGTTTTGGAAAAGCAAGTCTTAACACAATCAAGGAAGTATGTGCAAAATCCCTTTCCAGAGTTTTGATTTTTTAATCTTAAAGTATATTTGCAATTTCGTAGGGATGAAATTTGAGAATTTCTGTTCTGTTCTGGTCACTGGAATGCTTTTATGATTGTAATAGCAGAACTTTTGAACTGGTTCGAGGGTAGAGATTTCGGGAGTTGTTTTGTCAACTATAAGAATTTAGAGATATTAGAAACGAATTAACGTGTTTTTGCATGAGAAATTTTAAAACTTTTTGTTACCTATTAGAGGCGGCACAGTAGAGCATTAGAAAATTAACTAGTTCAGGAGAAGTGATGACATTATTTCATTAATGGCTAAAACTGGTTGTTAGATGTTTCCTATTTCATGTCCAATTAAGAAGTAAGAACCAATTAAGTCTTATAAAAGAAGCTTTTTGATGATGAGCTCAAGTCTCCTTGATCCCTTCTTTTGCAGCTATTTGGTGTGGTGGGTTACTAGATTAAGTAACATGCAAGACTTGAATTTTAGGGTTTGGGAGATCTATAATGGTTTTTTTTTTTTTTTGGTAGTTGATCTATAATGGTTTTTTTAAAGTGTCCTAGATGGATATTTTAAATGTGCAGGTATATATGTGTATATATAACCCAGATATTCTCTTTTTGATGATTACTTTCAGGGATCCTAAACTTTCTCTTAAATTTTGATGTGTCTCTTTAAACATGAAAAATAAAAGTCAGAATCAAATATGAACTCTTCAAAATCATAAACTTTCAGGATTTGAAAGTTTCTTTTGTTTCTAGAACACATCGATTTG
>JAHSUH010000652.1:0-23016 GCA_025388415.1 Cynanchum wilfordii | reverse complement strand
GATTAGCATCTTACCATTTTTTGAACAAAACTTACCATTTTTCCCATGAACTTTACCATTGATATGAAACTTATCATTTTTTGAACAAAACTTACCATTTTTCTCATGAACCTTACCATTGATATGAAACTTACCATTTTTTGAACAAAACTTAACCTTTTTTCCATGAACCTTACCATTGATATGAACTTACCATTTTTCTCATGAACCTTACCATTGAGTAGCATCTTACCATTTTTTGAAGAAAACTTACCATTTTTCCCATGAACCTTACCATTGAGTAGCATCTTACCATTTTTTGAACAAAACTTACCATTTTTCCCATGAACCTTACCATTGATATGAAACTTATCATTTTTTGAACAAAACTTACCATTTTTTCTCATGAACCTTACCATTGATATGAAACTTACCATTTTTTGAACAAACTTACCATCTCAAACGCGAGTTAAATAATAGCACTTTGTCACCAGGCTGAAAATCTTTTAAAGTTCTGAGCTTCTTATCATGCAAAATTTTACTTTGCATTTTGAAATTCAAAGAATTATCGTACGCATTATATCTCCATTCATCAAGCTCATTCATTTGTAACATCCTATCTTTTCCAATTAGCTCATCATCTAGATTGCACTTTTCCAATGCCCAATATGCCTTATGTTCTATTTCAACAGGTAAGTGACATGCTTTTCCATAGATCAAACGATAAGGAGAAAATCATGTAGATGTTCTAAATGCAGTTCTAAATGCCCATAATGCATCATCAAGCTTTGTAGACCAATCTTTTCTATTTACACCTACAGTTTTCTCTAAAATCCTTTTTATACCTCTATTTGTTACCTCAACTTGTCCACTCGTTTGTGGATGATAGGCAGTGGAAAACTTGTGATAAACTCCATATCTTTTTAGTACCTTCTCCAGCTGGGAGTTGCAAAAGTGAGTTCCTCTGTCACTTATTAAAGCTCTGGACAACCAAATCTAGTAAATAATTTCCTGAGAAATCTGCACAAAACTTTAGCATCGTTAGTAGGTAATGCCTGAGCCTCGGGCCATTTAGAAAAATATTCAAAAGCTACTAAAATGTATTTATTTCCATATGAAGAAGGAAATGGTCCATAAAATCTATACCCCAAATATCAAAAATTTCAACACTTTGAATTCCTCTTTGGGGCATACCATCCTTAGAAGAAATATTACCTGTTCTTTGACATGCATCACAAACCTGTATGTGGGATACAACATCCTTGAAGATCGTGGGCCAATAGAATCCGGCTTCTAACACCTTCCTTGCAGTGTTATTAGCGGCTAAATGGCCTCCAGGTAGGGTCCCCTTGTGACAGGTGATCTATGATTTTCGTGCATTCTTCTCCATATACACATCTTCTAATAATCTGATCTGCACAAATACGAAACAAGAAAGGATCTTCCCAATAGTAATATTTCAAATCAGCAAAGAATTTCTTCTTTTGCTGATAAGTCATATCACTAGGAATTTCTTTAGCAGCAAGATAGTTAGCAATATCGGCAAACCACGGAAGAGAACTATCAACATAATTCAACATTTGTAGCAAATATAGACTCTCATTAGGGAATTTGTCGGATATCACAGACTCATCAATAGATTCTAACTCTGGATTCTCTAACCTAGATAAATGATCAGCAACTAGGTTTTCAACTCCTTTCTTATCCCTTATCTCGATGTCAAACTCTTGTAAAAGTAAAACCCATCTAATCAACCTAGGTTTGGCATCGGATTTGTTAAAGAAATATGTGAGTGCAGAATGATCAGTATAAACAATTGTTTTAGACAAAACAAGATATGACCTAAACTAGTCAAATGTATACACAACAACCAGCAATTCTTTTTCAATAGTAGTTTAATACTCTTGAGCATCCGTCAAAGTTTTACTAGCATAGTATATCACATGAAACTTCTTATCATGCCTTTGTCCTAAAACAACACCTACTTCATAATCACTAGCATCACACATCAATTCAAAAGGCAAGTTCCAATCGGGTGATGTTATAATAGGTGCATCGGTTAACAATTCCTTCAGTTTATTAAAAGCTTTCATGCATTTCTCATCAAACACAAAAGGAACATCTTTCCCTAACAGATTATTCATAGGTCTAGCAATCGGAGAAAAGTCTTTTATGAATCTTCTATAAAAACCAGTATGACCTAAGAAACTTCCGACAACTTTAAAGAATTAGGTGGAGGTAGCTTAGAAATAACTTCAATTTTAGCTTTATCTACTTCCATACCTAAACGGTAAATTTTGTGACCAAGTACAATTCCTTCTTTTACCATAAAGTGACATTTCTCCCAATTAAGCACTAGATTCGATTTTATACATCTTTCAAGCATGAATTCCAAATTTCGCAGGAAAGTCATAAAAGAATCACCAAACAAAGAAAAATCATACATAAATACTTCCATAGAATCACCTAACATGTCTTCAAAAATAGCAATCACGCATCTCTGGAGTGTAGCAGGTGCATTATATAATCCAAAAAGCATTCTTCTATATGCAAATGTTCCAAAGGGACATGTAAAAGTAGTTTTATGCTGATCATCAAGGGCAATAGGAATTTGGAAGTAACCAGAAAACCCATCTAAAAAGAAATAAAACATATGTCTAGAAAGCCTTTCTAGCATTTGGTCAATAAAAGGAAGAGGGAAGTGGTCTTTTCGAGTTGCAGTGTTTAATTTCCTATAATCAATACAAACTATGTGGCCAGTTACAGTAATAGTAGGAATTAATTCATTATGCTTATTTTTCACAACTGTAATTCCTCCCTTTTTCGGTATTATCCGTACAGGGTTAACCCATTCACTATCGGATATAGGGTAGATAAGTCCAAAGCATCTAACAATTTAATCACTTCCTTTTTTCACTACATCACACATATTAGGATTTAATCTCCTCCGAGGTTGCACACAAGGCTTATAATCAGATTCTAACAGAATTTTATGAGAGCAAAAACTTGGATTAATACCTGGAATATCAGCAATCTTATAGGCAAATGCTCTCTTATACTTCTTGAGTACATTTAGAGTCAACTTCCTTTGCTCTTCCGTCAATTCGGCGGAGAGAATGATAGGAAGTTTCTTACCTTCATCTAGGAAGCCGTAACATAAGTGATTTGGCAATTCCTTCAGTTCAAAATCAAGCGGATCCTCAAAAGATATCTTCTCATGTTTGAGCTCAGAATCACCTATTTCAGAAAACTGGTTAGAATTATGGGATTCCTCATTATCTTCAGTGATAGGATTTTCGGAATCTTCTTCAGCTTCTTCTTCTTCACATAGAGCAACTAAGACAGGATCATCGGACAACAATTTAGGCATACTATTCTCCACATAATGATCAATAATATCCACAGAAAAATAGATATCATCTAAATGTGCAGGGTATCTAAGAGTAGATTTCAAATTGAAAGTATATCTTCGTTGTTCACCCTCAATCTTATCTGACCACTGCTTACATCTATCAATTCCTTAGAGGTAGCTAGAAAAGGTCTACCTAGAATTAATGGTATACTACTTTCACCACTCATATCCATCACAACAAAATCAGCAGGGAAGACAAATTTATCTACTTTAACAAGTATGTCCTCTATAACTCCCCTAGAGATTTTCACCGATCTATCGACAAGTTGTACACATATTTTGGTTTCCTTCAAATTATGCAATCCTAGTTTATCATAGACTAGATGACATTAAATTAATATTAGCTCCTAGATCGGCTAAAGCATTTATGTTAGTAATATTTCCTATAGTGCATGGTAAAGTAAAACTGCCAGGATCTTTTTGTTTTGAAGGGAACTTGTTTAAAAGAATAGCAGAACCACATTCATTTAAAATAACTTTTAGTCCCCGATTTCTTCATTTCTTCAATTTTGGTCCCTGAAACTTCGAAATAAAAAACATAAAGAATTTGCGTTATTTCCATTCAATTAAATCCAATTAACTCCATAATTAACTCGAATTGAACACAATTAATGTATAAAAACACGATATAAAATTGAGTTATCACTCTTCCACTTCGGTCCCTACTCATCCGCCTCTCTTCCGAAGTCCCATGCAGGCTACTAACGATAATGAGTCGGAAGATAATTACCATGTGCCGGAAGCAATAGATTCCGATTAGACTTTGTTTTCTTCTTCCTTCTTTTTGTATGCTTCAGGGTAGTGAGTTGACTCGCAAGTCGCTCATATTTTACTTTTCTTCTGTAGCTCCATTCTTGATAACGCTAAATTTGATAATGTTTTGGAAGGGTAATTGTGCATAATTGTTGAGGTTTATTAGAGTAAATTGAGATAAATATGTTATTTGTGCATTTAATTGTATATTTTGCATTTGAGGTAACTTCGGGCCAAATTGGCTTAAAAAGATAAATTCATAGGCAAAAGTGCAACATTCTGGAATTGTTCTACGCCCTTGGAAGATTGACTACGCCCGAATGAGCTATACGCCCGTTGCCCTTTTGTGCATCACGCCCGTATAAAATAACTACCTACTCTACGACCATTGCACTCTGGATTCTACGTCCGTAGGACATAACGGCATCAATACGCCCGTAGAGAAGAAAGGGCAATGCCCGTAGTAATGCCAGAATCACTGTTTTCTTTGTAAAATGACGATTTTACCCCTGGTTTCGGTTACCTATAAATATTAGGATTTTTAGCATTAGTCAGATTGACTTAATTATCACATTTGTTTTAGATATTGAATATCATATTGGGTTTTCTTGAATTTCATATATTTTGGTATAGAATTTAGGGAATTTTCTATTACTTTGTTGATCTACTTTCAATTAGATAATTCCCTAGGTTATTTTAGTGATAATTGTTTCTAGTTAGGTTGTGTAATCTCTCCTCGGTCTATAAGGTAGAGTTGTGCAATCTAATCAAGAGGTGTTTGAATCTACTTCAATCATTCAAGCTTCAAAGTGCAAGAAGAGGATTCAAGAGGAGAGTTGAAGTGTAGAGATCTTTCCGATATCAATTGACAACTGGTTTTGGAATTATTTTCTTACCTTCTTCTATTACTTTTGATGATATTTTTGTAATCTAGTTTACCAACCCAATAGGAACTCTATTCTTCTACATTTCTTTAGAGTAGAAGTGGTTGGTTTCCGGTTATACTGTCACTATGAGATTGATCTATTGTGAGTTGATTGTTATGATTTTATTAGCTTGAATTGCAATCAATTATGGCTTTGATTTGAATTCTTATCTTGAGTTGAGCTCTAATTCGATTTTGTGGTTCTGTTTAACACTAATTGTTAAGCCGAACCTTGGATATACGATTAGTGCTAGATTAGTTTGGTTATTTTCCTATTGATGTACCGGACCTTGGATGATTAGTAGGGATCTAATCTTACTAATATATTCGAGTTGTTCTTCACGTATGAATTTCTTTCAACGACACATATTGAGGAAATTCATCCTTAGACTTGGATTTGGTGAAATTGTGATAGTTGATTCATGATACTTGATTTCATTGTGAAGTGTATCCTCCACTCTCTCTAATGTGTTTAGTGAGTTCTTCAAATATTCAATATTATCTCATCCATATTCTTTACTTTGCTTTCTTTTAATTTGCTTTCTAGGAAATTAGAATTCAATCCTATCATTCTTGATAAAGGTTAGATTACTTGATGATTGATTCATACTTCCAAATCATTTTCATAATTGATTTAATTATATTTTCCACACTAAAAATTAATAGACGTCTTGGGGAAAACGATTTTAAAAATTTTAAAATCTGAATACTACCTTTATTTACTAAACTATTTCGATAGGTTCTCTGCCTAGTTGAGTTTATTTTCTTAATGACAATCCTATTTTAATCTTGAGAATTCCTATTATTTTTAGTATTATTTTATTCTATTATTTTTATTATTTTTATTTATAAATATAACTCATCAATTCCTGATGTCCCTTTTGTAACCATTTTTGCTAGTTACTGGAATGGAAAACATATTTTGTGGTCACGATGCTTTTGCGGTTGTTATTTGCTTTTCCCTTTTCTTCGTCTTCTTTTTGTTTCTCTACTCTCCTTATTTAGGGAGCAGCTGCCATCTTATCCCTGTGTAAAGGCTGCCCCTCGATTCATGGGCAAGTCCTATTTTTACGCCCACCCCGGGCTAGGCGTTTCGCCATTTTAACCTCGGGGAGTATTCCTGGCTTTTAGGGATTGACAGGCGTGGTCCACCCCAACTCTGCTCTTGTTTTTACGCCGATAACGCTAAATTTGGTAATGTTTTGGAAGGGTATTTGTGCATAATTGTTGAGGATTATTAGAGTAAATTGAGATAAATATGTTAATTGTGCACTAAATTGTGATATTTCTATTTTCGGGAAGTTTGTGGAGTCAATTGATCAAAAGAGCGAAGTTTAGGGACTAAATATGCAATTTCTGGAAAGATTTACATAACCAGCCCAGGAACACGCGCTCAGTCCAAGAACACGGCCAGCAAGAAGACTCAACACGCCCTGCCAAGCCATTGAACACGTGCTCGGTTCATGAACACGCCCAGACAGAAGACGGAACACGGCCAGAAGAACACGCGCTCGGTGATGAGCCTGTCACTAAGCCCGTGTTGCGTATAATACTGAGCCCGTGTTGGTGCTCTGTTCCGAGATTTTAGAGATTTTTGTGTAAAATTACTATTTTACCCCTGTTTTGGTTATCTATAAATATTGGGATTTTTACCATTATTTGAGGTTAGATAGAGGTTAGATAAAGGTTGGATCAAGGCTATATTAGGGTTAGCTTAGTGGTTATTTTGGTTAGTTTTTCATATTGTTTTGAGATATTGAATTTCATATTGGGTTTTTCTTCAATTTCATATATTTTGGTATAGAATTTGGGGAATTTCTATTACTTTGATTAGATAATTCCCTAGGTTGTTTTAGTGAATAGATGTTTCTAGTTAGGTTTTGAAATCTCTCCTTGGTCTATGAGGTAGAGTTTTGTGACTTGATCAAGAGGATTTTGAGCTACTTCAACCATTCAAGTTTCAAGGAACAAGAAGAGGATTCAAGAAGAAAGTTGAGGTGTAGAGATCTTTCTGGATTCAATTGACAACTGGTTTTGGAATTATTTCCATACCTTCTTCAAGTATTTTTTGTTGATAATTCTTGTAATCTAGTTTACCAACCCAATAGGAACTCTCTTCTCCTACATTTCTTTAGGGTAGAAGTGGTTGGTTTCATGTTATACTTTCACTATGGGATTGATCTAGTGTGAGTTGATTGTTATGATTTCATTAACTTGAATTGCAATTTCAATTATGGCTTTGATTTGATTGTTTATCTTGAGTTGAGCTCTAATTCGATCTTGTGGTTCGGGTTAACACTAATTGTTAAGCCGGACCTTGGATATACGATTAGTGCTAGATTAGTTGGATTGTCTTCCTATTGATGTACCAGACCTTGGATGATTAGTAGGGATTTGATCTTACTAATATATTCGAGTTGTTCTTCACGTATGAATTTCTTTCAACGACACGTATTGAGGAAGTTCATCTTTAGACTCGGATTTGGTGAAATTGTAATAGTTGAATCATGATACTTGATTTTGTTGTGAAGTGTATCCTCCACTCTCTCTAATGTGTTTAGTGAGTTCTTCACATATTCAATATTATCTCATCCATGATTTTACTTTACTTGCTTTTTATTTGCTTTCTAGATTTAGAAATCAATCTTATCATTCTTGATATTGGTTGATTTACTTGTTGAATGATCCTTATTCACAAATCATATTCATAATTAGTTTGATTATATTTTCCACACTAGAATTTAATAGAAGTCTTAGGGAAAAACGATTTTTATAAATTTAAAATCCGAATATCACCTTATTTACTAAACTATTTCGATAGGTGCTCTGCCTAATTGAGTTATTTTATTAAGTGACAAACCTATTTTAATCTTAGAGATTCCTATTATTTTTAGTATTATTTATTCGATTATTTTTATTATTTATATTAATATTATATATAACTCAAATAACACATCATACGCCCACGCCGGGCTAGGCGTTTCGCCATTTTAACCTCGGCGAGTATTCCGGGATTTTAGGGACCGACAGGTGTGGTCTGCCCCAGCTCTCCCTTTATTTTGCTAGGCGTCCTGCGACATGGGTATCATCACCCTTTTCCGTCTAGGACTTTTGAAGCAACTGTGTTGCCATTTTCAGCCAGATTGCGGGTGGGTTCCATTTCGCAACCGTGACTATGTAATAGATAAAGATGTTTTTGGTGGGACCGGGCATGAGGGCATTCACCTCGATCTACCCGATCATGAGTTATAAATATACAGACATTTAGGGAAAGGAAACACATGTATCATTTTATTGAAAATACTTTTTTAGATGGTCCGAGTGCCACGGGTTAGGCAACAAGGTTCCATCTAATCTTGATAGTACATAAGTACCTGGTTTGATTTCTTTTTCTATTCTGTAGGGTCCCTCCCGGTTCGGGGTGAGGTTGTTGGATTTGTCTTGTCGGTTTGTCACCTCAATTTTCCTCAAGACCCAATCTCCAACTTCCAGAGGCCTTCGGTGTACCCACTTATCGTGGGAGGCCTTTGTTTGTAATTTGTACGCTTCAATTTTGACCCTTGCGATCTCCCTCCTTTCATCGAGCAGATCCAGGTCAATTTTTCTGGCTGTTATGTTGAGGCTTTGGTCAAATTAATCGACCTTGTGAGTGGGGAGTGCGACTTCGGCTGGTGCTACTGCTTCGGATCCGTATACCAATGCGTAAGGGGTTTCTCCGGTGGGGCCCCTAGTCGAAGTGCGTACGACCCATAGGCCTGGGCTTAACTCTTCCACCCATTTGTTCGATCTTCCCGCCAAGTTTCTCTTTAGGGCGTTGAGTACCAGCTTATTCGCTGCTTCGCTTGGTCATTTCCTTGAGGATGTGCTATAGAAGATTTCTAGTGTCTTATGTGAAACCTTCCACATTCGGCCGTGAATTCGTCGGAGAATTGGGTGTCGTGTTCAGTTACTACTGCTCTTGGGATGCCAAATCGGCATAGGATAGACTCGTGAAGGAATTTTAGTACATTATCCTCTGTGGGGTGCACTAGAGGTTTTGCCTCCATCCATTTCGAGAAGTAATCCACCGCCACTACCAAGTAATCAAATCCTCCTTTGGATTTTGGGAACTTGCCCATGAGATCCATCTCCCACATATCAAATGGCCAAGTTGGGATGATCGGTGTTTGCTAGATGGATGGGAGTCGCGGTATGTCCGCATAAGCCCGAAAACTCTTGCAATTTCGGGCATACGCCTTCGAATCTTCATGCAGCGTTGGCCAATAATACCCTTGCAGGAGTATTCCGTGTGCCAAGGATCTGCCTCCTGGATGCCCTCCACACACTCCTTCGTGGACCTCGGCTAGGAGATCGCTTGTTTGGTGCGGGGGTACACATCTAAGCAGGGGTCTAGTAAATGATCTTCTATAGAGTATGTCATTGAGAATTCACTACAAGAAAAACTGGCATTTGCGACCAATTTTTGCGACAGCCTCTAATTCGTCGCCAATTGTGACCAAATTTGCGACAGTCGCCTTAACCGTCGCAAATTGCGACTAATTCTTGTGACAACCACAAATCCGTCGCAAATTCCTAAGGAATTTTGCGACGCCACAAATCCGTCACAATTTGCGACCGACTTTTGCTACTGAATGTTAGCCGTTGTTATTTTACGACCGATTTTGTGACGACCATCGAGAAAGATAGGATGTAAATATTTGATATATTTTATTAGAAAAATAATATAATTTATATTGAATTATTATAATAATTTAGTAAAGATAATATAATTTTGAAATGATATTTTAGTTTATTTAAAAATTTGTTGGAGGGAAAACTTTAATTTCGGTTTTGGCGGGAAAATTTTGGAAAATTTTGAACATTTTTTATACATTAATTGTGTTCAATTCGAGTTAATTATGGAGTTAATTGGACTTAAATGAATGGGAATTAAGCAAATTCTTTCAGTTTTCTATTTCAGAAGTTTCAGGGACCAAAATTGAAGAAAGGAAGAAATCGGGAACTAAATAGCAATTTAAGAGTAACGCATGCAACATTGTGCCATACAAGTGTCGTTCCACGGCGTCGTGCCACAATGCCCACGGCGCAACACCGTGCCGCAACGCCCGTAGCACCGTGCCGCGACGGGCGACGCACCTGCCGGTATGGCCTAGTAAATGTCCCACATTGGAAAATTTTTGTTTTCCAGCCCAACTCACCCCTATAAATAGAGGTATCATGTGCAAGCTTTGGCACACCGGAATCACTCAAAACAGGAGCATTTCCGAGTTCCTAGCCAATAGGAATTTCGTGATAAACTTTAGTCGAGTTTTTAGTTTTCATTTTTCTTTCTTCTTGAGTGTAGGGTTGAGCCTCCACCATAAGGGATACCCTATAGTTTAGTTGAGGGGAGTGATAGCTGAAGATCTTTAGAGCGAGATAAGGATCCGGAGTACAAGTCTCGGCAAGGTCCGGAGGATTAAGCCAGTCCGTGGAAGCAGTGAGAGCAACACAACAACTTTCTCTTTCCTTTTCTTTTTCGTTCTTGTATTTCTTTTCCTTTATATGTTATGATTCTGTGTCCTAAGATACTCTTTATTTTGATTGATTGATTAATGATTTATATATTCCTAGGAAGGATATGTTTTAATGTACATTGTGAATTGCTTATTGTTTTACGCTTTTGATTTAATTCTCATATTGAGTTTATGCCATGAAACTTAGGTTGATGCATGATACTACAATAGTTAATTGAATTGACGGTTTATTAATGAGTCCCGTCCGTAGGAGATATAATGAGTTGCCAGATTAGGACTAATAACTTACAGCGACCGTACTGAGGTTAGGCATCCTAATAATCTTGGGTTTCGAATTAATGCAAATCTTAAGGTTATGTTATTAAATTGACGCCTTAATAACTAATCTAAAAAGGTTTAGGATTACTTACAATGACCAGTATTGAGGTAATCATTCTAGACAACTCAAGTATGGTAGTAAGATAATTCAAATTCATAATTGCCTTACATCTGCTTGCAAGCTACACTTTCGAACATTGTTCAACTTAATTAATCATACGTACTTCATTAGAGATCTTAGTCAATTATTTTCCATTCTTGTTTTTAATTATTCTTTTACAACTTATCTTAATTGAATGGACACCTAGGACTAATTCCCTGAACTTTAAAGTTTGTCATAATTGGTAGAAATTAACCAGCCGTTACCAACGTTCCCGATGATACGATATTTATAAATTTAAAATCGTGGTACTCCCGTGTTACTATCTGCATGCGATAGGTACTCTGCCTTAGTTGTGTTTGATTATGTGACATTGTTTTGTGAGATTATTTGCTTTATATGATACTATATTTTTACTCACTCAAAACACACACCAGGGTGAAATTCGAAACCACAAAATTTTAGCATCTAGGAGACATCTGCCTTCCTCAATTCTCTGTCTCTCTCTCTAATCTTTAAATTGGGGTAAACCTTGTAAAGCCAGTATCACAAACAACGCATCCCCTTCAAAAATAACTCTTTCGAGCTTCGGATCAATGGCTATCTTGAGAGCTTGAGTAGCCGCCGGCCTTCGGCACAAAAAGGGATTCTCGGAGTGAAGTGGTTAACCCAAGCTCCTAGTACAAGGCCCCGAGAATTTCTAAGCACAACACCAGTAGCCGATTTCCCATCTTTATGGGCTGCGTCGAAATTCATCTTCAACTCCCCAATAGACGGTGGTTCCCAGCGTTCCGAGAGACCCCCCAGTAAATTTCCCTCCTCCTGGACTTCCTTTGAGCAACTCTCCAATTCTTCCGTGAATTTCTATGGGTAATGTTTGCAGTAGTAGACCAATCTGTTCTCGGAAAGCCCTTTGGAACACTTGGCGGAATTTACTTCTCTATGTGATGGTTTCAAAGGGAAATCTACGGTTGAAGAAGCTATGTTAAGCCTATTCCCATACACTTTGAGGGATAGAGCAAATCTTAAGGTTATGTTATTAAATTGACACCTTAATAACTATTCTAAAAAGGTTTAGGATTACTTACAACGACCAGTATTGAGGTAATCATTCTAGACAACTCCGGTATGGTAGTAAGATAATTTGAATTCATAATTTCCTTACATATGCTTGCAAGCTACACTTTCGAACATTGTTCAACTTAATTAATCATACGTACTTCATTAGAGATCTTAGTCAATTATTTTCCATTCTTGTTTTTAATTATTCTTTTACAATTTATTTGAATTGAATGGACACCTAGGACTAATTCCCTGAACTTTAAAGTTTGTCATAATTAGTAGAAACTAACCAGTGCTACCAACGTTCTCGAGGATACGATATGTATAAATTTAAAATCGTGGTACTCCCTGGTTACTATCTCGCATGCGATAGGTACTCGGCCTTAGTTGTGTTTGATTATGTGACATTGTTTTGTGAGATTATTTGCTTTTTATGATACTATATGTTTACTTACTCAAAACACACACACCATTTTTTGGCGCCGTTGTCGGACGCGCTAAATTCATAATATTTTTGAATTCCACGCAAAATTTTAGAAATTTTTTTTATTTGGTAACGGTAGTATCTATCCTTTATGACTTGATTAGTGGAATTAGACCTCACTTTCCTAAGTATACGGTTTCCTAAATTGTTAATTTTAGAAATTATCTAGAATTAAATAATTAAGGTCATCTAGTTTTAGAAAATTCATTCTATAACCATACTAGGAAAAACTCTAGAGAATATCTAGGGTCATTATAAAAATAAAAAATAAAAAAAAATCATGCCTAATCTATCTTTGGTATTATCAAAAATTGAAAATTTTTGACTTCATCGTGCGAGGATCAACCTGAATTGAAACCGAAAGGGGCCGGCCAACCCATTTCTACTATGGATTCATAAGATGAAGGTAAGAACTTCCTAGTTTATAATTGCAATCTGAATGAGAAACGAAAGGAAGTTGCAATTGAATGCACTCAAGAGGTACAAAAGAGCTTTTGTTTATAAAATTGTTGATATTCCGGGTACCAATCTTAGGCTTTACTCTCATATACATTCTAATGTTTTCCGGATAGCTGTTCTAGCTATATTATTTCTTAACATGATAAGAGAGTTTAAGGGAGTTTATAGATGATTTCCTATGATTGATATACATTCATGCATTGTTTGTGAAATCTAGAATCTATGTTTAAAAGATGCATAAAAACGACTCATATGCTTAACTGGAAAAGATATTCCTTTTGTGTTCGATAAGGCATTTTTACATGAATCTTATTAAAGGAATTCTTTCACTACTGCACCCATTATGACATCCCCCCGATTGAAATTGGCTATATGATATGTGATGTTAGTAATTATGCAGTAGGAGTTGTTTGAGGACAAGGATATGCTAATTTCTAAATGATATACTATTCTAGATGTTGTATATGCATTTGATATATTTGATCTTGTCTAACATTATTATGTACACTGATCACCCTGCACTCACTTGTTGAATTATAATGCATTTTGTGTACATTGGATAGAATCCTAAAATTTGATAAATATGTAAATTCAATGAGCTTTAAATGGAAAAATAGGATTTGGCATGATAGACAGTTTTAAAGGAATTTCAACTTGAGGATAAAAATGTTATTATATTCACATTTGAAAATGTTTTCAGGATGTTTTAAAGCTATTGGACGACTCTCTTCATTATCAAACAAGTCTCGCCATGGGAGCTTGTGAGTAATGAACGAGGGTGAAACATCATTCAAAGTGAACAAACATAAGTTGAGATTTTACAGGAATTGTTCAAAAAAATGGAACATAAAGTCCTTCCGAGGAGGAAAGGCGAAAGCTTAAAATGACAAGAAGAAGCGCTTATAGGGAGGCAACCCTATGTTTTTGTTTTCGTTGTTTTGTTTTGTTTTTCTTGTTCTTGTTTTTCTTTGTTTGTCTTTCGTTTGTGTGTTTTATTTTAAAGGTGTCTTATGTGGTTTTTGACGTAATTTATGTCTACTCTGTTTATTTAGAAATTGGATGCTCCGAAATAGGATTTTCACGTTTATTTAAGAGACTGGATGTTCTAGTTTAGGACTACTATGCTTACTTGAGTAGATTCTGGAAGTTCCAGACAGGTTCATATGTGCTAAATAATCATGGCAAGATAGAAACTGGATGTTCCAACATAGGGATTACACTGTTTAATTAAATAGATGTTGGATGTTCCAGATAAGACCTTGTTGTGTCAATTGAGTGGATAATGATTGTTCTAGTAGAAATTTTACTGCATATAAATTGATTGGAACACATTAGCTTCAAAAATGGTAGAATTCGATTGTGCATGTGCATTGCATAACCGTGTTCATGGGGAACTGTGCAAACTTTGTTACTCATAGCTATTCATTACTCTATCCCCTATTTATCTCTAAATTCACTAAACTCTCTTTCTCTATCTCTGTATACATATAGTTGCTACCTTGAAGCTATGACACTAAAGAGAATTCATCCTCCACCGATCGCTATCTTGATTTATTCATTTCAAATAGATCGGAACGTAGTTACTAAGCTCTACAACTCATTTCTGAGAGGATTAGTACATCATGGCAGAAGAAATTGATTGGGAGACCCTTATAATTCTCAAGTTAGATGCACATATGCATATTCTACTTTACATCCGCATTTTTAATGCGGAAGTGCTACTTACGAGGTACTAGTATGTGAATCTTCTATACTTTTTGAGCATCATGAAAAGTCTATTTCTTTAAGGCGTGGTGGATATGATCATGATTTAAGTATGAAGCGAGTAGAATTGTCTTTAACATCTATTTGGGACCATATCACTGTGTATCATCCTGTTTATTGTAGAAGGTCAAAAGCTTCTGTTTCTCATTTTGTATTTCACTGTTTGCATGTTATGCTTGCATGCTATTAATAGAAAAGAGAATATAGAAGTAATTAATGTCATAGATATAAATGAGTTATCACATGTTTAGACGTATTCCTATGGACATAATTAGAATATTTGCTTTGAATTGCTAAGGAATATGCTACTAACACTTGTGAACGTGTTTTGAGACATAACTTCACTAGAGTTGCGAGATTTCTTGGTATAGATATCGCAACTGCAACTCTCGATATGGAAAGCACATCTACTACACCGTGACCATCACTACCCTCCCGAACATGGACAGACATACAAGTTGAGGGTATATGGACATCTGCAGAGGATGAGGTTCCACCACCGCACCACCACACCGCCACATCATTTTGTGATTGCCACTGCAACCACCTGGATACCTAGTTTTTCTTCTTTCCCTTTTTTTTTTTTTCTTTTTTTTTTTTTTTTTTTTTGCTTTGTTTTCTTGTTGGTGTTTTCTATTTTAGGACACTACTTAGTCTTAAACATCTTTTCGCTTTGCTTTGTCTTATTTGTTCATAGATGTTTTAGATTAAGTGTGGGGTTTTCATCTCCACCTACCTTCAACACCGAGGACAATGTTCATTTTAAGTGTGGGGTAGGGTGAGATTTTCTGGGTTTTCTGGGCTAAATTTTGCTAGATTTTTTGAATTTTCTTGAATTTTATGGCAATTTTAAAATTTTTGGGATATCCGATAAACTGTTGAAGCATGATTTACTCCGGCTATGATAAAAACTATTTGTTTGATTGTAAGAATCTTAAGGATTGAGTTTGATTTATTCATAGAAACTTGATGCTAGTCTAGTTGTAGGAAATCCCTGTTATCTTGAGCACATCTATTTTGGCGAAATTGTTTGGTGATGGATCACTTTTGGACTTTTAGTTAAATAGTGTTAGACCATCCTGGATGTTGTGATAGCTGTTATGGTGACTTGATAGGGGTTTGAGAAGCATGCCACTAGTTTATTTTTCCTATTATTTATTTTAATAAGGGTAGTTTGCAAGTGTTCTTTGCTACTTAGGAATCACTCCTGAAGGGAATTGAATGCCTGGTGCCCTAAGGTCTTTGAGGTCTCGGAGCCACCGGAGTGAGACTTGCTACAAGGGTAGTTAAAGTTAACATGGTTAAGTAAACGCTTATACCCACTGCATTGAAAAAAAAAAGAAAAAAATATATATGTTTGAAAAAAAAAAAATATAAAAAAAAAAGAGTAATAAGCCGTGCCATTGTGACTTGATCCCTAAATGGTTAATTGTAATTAGTTGTTGTGACGTCTAAGTGATCAACATACTATCTTTCTACTAATTTGAAGGGAAGTCTATTGTTTGGATGATGAGTCGATTAGAACACACACTACACCTAGGGAGATTCTATGATTAGATGTGTGTTGATTTAATATGGATATTTTGAATTATTTCTTCTTGATTTGCACATGATACATTTGATGAGGCATTAGGAGTAATTCACTCTTTCATAGTCCATTCCGATTTTCTGAACAAGTTTGAATTGTTGAACACCTCCTGTGCTTAATTGATGAACATGGTTAGTTGAGTTATATGTGTTTTCTTGGACTATATTTAGTAGTTTTCTTGAGGACAAGCAAAAGACTAAGTGTGGGGTATTTGATAATTCGATTTTATATCGTATTTTTATACATTAATTGTGTTCAATTCGAGTTAATTATGGAGTTAATTGGACTTAATTGAATGGGAATTATGCAAATTCTTTTGTTTTTTCTATTTGAAGTTTCGAGGACCAAAATTGAAGAAAGGAAGAAATCGGGGACTAAATTGCAATTTAAGAGTAACGTGTGCAACATCGTACCACACACGCGCAGCACTTGTTCTATACAAGTGTCGTTCCATAGCACCGTGTGCCAATGTGCGCAACACCGTGCCACAACGCCCGTAGCACCGTGCCGCGACGGGCGACACACTGTGCCGCTATGGCCTAGTAAATGTCCCACATTGGAAAATTTTTGTTTTCCAGCCCAACTCACCCCTATAAATAGAGGTATCATGTGCAAGATTTGGCACACCAGAATCACTCGGAACAGGAGCATTTCCGAGTTCCTAGCCAATAGGAATTTGGTGATAAGTTTTAGTCGAGTTTTTAGTTTTCATTTTTCTTTCTTCTCGAGTGTAGGGTTTAGCCTCCACCATAAAGGATACCCTATAGTTTAGTTGAGGGGAGTGATAGTTGAAGATCTTTAGAGCGAGATAAGGATCCGGAGTACAAGTCTCGGCGAGGTCCGGAGGATTAAGCCAGTCCGTGGAAGCAGTGAGAGCAACACAACAACTTTCTCTTTCCTTTTCTTTTTCGTTCTTGTATTTCTTTTCCTTTATATGTTATGATTCCGTGTCCTAAGATACTCTTTATTTTGATTGATTGATTAATGATTTATATATTCCTAGGAAGGATATGTTTTAATGTACATTGTGAATTGCTTATTGTTTTACGCTTTTGATTTAATTCTCATATTGAGTTTATGCCATGAAACTTAGGTTGATGCATGATACTACAATAGTTAATTGAATTGACGGTTTATTAATGAGTCCCGTCCGTAGGAGATATAATGAGTTGCCAGTTAGGACTAATAACTTACAGCGACCGTCCTGAGGTTAGGCATCCTAATAATCTTGGGTTTCGAATTAATGCAAATCTTAAGGTTATGTTATTAAATTGACGCCTTAATAACTAATCTAAAAAGGTTTAGGATTACTTACAACGACCAGTATTGAGGTAATCATTCTAGACAACTCAAGTATGGTAGTAAGATAATTCAAATTCATAATTGCCTTACATCTGCTTGCAAGCTACACTTTCGAACATTGTTCAACTTAATTAATCATACGTACTTCATTAGAGATCTTAGTCAATTATTTTCCATTCTTGTTTTTAATTATTCTTTTACAACTTATCTTAATTGAATGGACACCTAGGACTAATTCCCTGAACTTTAAAGTTTGTCATAATTGGTAGAAATTAACCAGCCGTTACCAACGTTCCCGATGATACGATATTTATAAATTTAAAATCGTGGTACTCCCGTGTTACTATCCGCATGCGATAGGTACTCTGCCTTAGTTGTGTTTGATTATGTGACATTGTTTTGTGAGATTATTTGCTTTATATGATACTATATTTTTACTCACTCAAAACACACACCAGGGGTGAAATTCATAAACCACAAAATTTTAGCATCTAGGAGACATCTGCCTTCCTCAATTCTCTGTCTCTCTCTCTAATCTTTAAATTGGGGTAAACCTTGTAAAGCCAGTATCACAAACAACGCATCCCCTTCAAAAATAACTCTTTCGAGCTTCAGATCAATGGCTATCTTGAGAGCTTGAGTAGCCGCTTCAGCTTCGGCACAAAAAGGATTCTCGGAGCTGAAGTGGTTAACCCAAGCTCCTAGTACAAGGCCCCGAGAATTTCTAAGCACAACACCAGTAGCCGATTTCCCATCTTTATGGGCTGCGTCGAAATTCATCTTCAACTCCCCAATAGACGGTGGTTCCCAGCGTTCAAGCGGAGACCCCCCAGGTAAATTTCCCCTCCTTCCGGACTTCCTTTGAGCAACTCTCCAATTCTTCCGTGAATTTCTATGGGTAATGTTTGCAGTAGTAGACCAATCTGTTCTCGGAAAGCCCTTTGGAATACTTGGCGGAATTTACTTCTCTATGTGATGGTTTCAAAGGGAAATCTACGGTTGAAGAAGCTATGTTAAGCCTATTCCCATACACTTTGAGGGATAGAGCAAAAAGATGGTTATTGCAACTTCCGGCGGGGTCTATTTCTAGTTGGGAAGAGTTGAGCCGCGCCTTCCTTGCCGAATATTATTCGGCTGCAAAAATCTTGGAGTTTAGGAGAGCAATTTCGAGCTTTGCACAACAAGAAGGGGAGACGGTCTTTGAAGCATGGGACCGACTAAAAGAGTTAGTACGATTATGCCCCCAACACGGCCTCTCCGAGCCTCTCATGATGCAACAATTTTACGGAGGCATGAACGAGTTGGGAAAGCAAATTCTGGACGGCTTGAATCCTCAAGGAGGATTTAACGGGATGAATGAAGTGGATGCTAGAGCAGCTCTCGAGCGTATGTATCGAACGAACAAAAATTGGCGGACGAGTGTTCGAGCAAAGCCCGTTAGAAGCCCGGTCCACGTGGCTTCATCGTCTTCTCTTGAGGAACAAATAGAAAGTTTGAGATCTCAATTTAATTCTCAACTGAATCTCCTTCAAGGAAGAAGCACTCAGAACGTGAGTTTCGTGTGTGAGTTTTGCCAAGGTCCACACTTCAGCGGAGACTGCACCGGAAATGGAATACTTTCGATCCCCGAGGACACCGAGTTCATTGATGCCGTGCAAGCTGCACCCGTGGGGAACTCCTACAACTCCTCGTGGCGGAATCATCCAAACTTTTCGTGGAGAAATAATTCAAACTCCGGTGCCGCTCCGTCGAATTTTCAGAGAACTGGACCGGGTTATCAACCAATCGCACTACCTCCTCAAAGAACTTACACCCCTTCCGATTCCATCTCGGAGATTAAAGACATGATGAAGGGGATGATAAGCTCCCAGAAAGAGATGATCGAATCGAATAAAAAGATTCAAGAATCCAACGAGGAGAGGATGAAACAAACTGATATCGAGGTTGAAACAAACAGAAGCTTCGATCCGGAATCAACAATCCTCGCTTCAAAACTTGGAGATGCAAGTAGGACAACTGTCCAAGCAATTCTCCGAACGCGTAAAAGGAACACTTCCTAGTACCACCGAGCCAAACCCAGTTGAATGCAAGCAATTAACTCTTAGATCGGGTAAAACTCTTTCCTCACCTATTCCTAAAAAGACTAACGTACCTATTTTTGTGCAGGAACCGGTTGTGGAAGATACTAGGAAGGAAAGAACGAGCCAGGATGAAGATCAAGAGGAGCAGAGAGATAAACTTCCAAAAAAGATTTCGGAAAAATTTTTTGCCCAATATTCCTTATCCTTCTAGAATTAGTAAAGAGAGAGAGAAAGAACAATTTAATAAATTTGTCAAAACTTTTAGTCATATTTCTATTAATCTGCCTTTACTTGAAGTAATTTCTTCGTTTCCAAAATATTCAAAGTTTTTAAAAGATATTTTGCGTAATAAATATCCTATAGACTGTGACAAGGTGATTTTAAATGAAGTTTGTTCAACTTTAATTTCCGAGAAATTACCTTTCAAATGTAAGGATCCCGGTAGTTTTACTTTACCTTGTACTATAGGTAATATCTGTGATTTACATGCTTTAGCGGACCTAGGTGCAAGTGTGAATTTGATGCCTTCAAGCTTTGGTTGATGAGTTTGCATGTTTGAAATCTACTAGGATGTGTGTACAACTAGCTGATAAGACAATTAAAGTCCCGAGGGGCATAGTTGAGGATATTCTTGTAAAAATCGGAAAATTTATATTTCCGGTAGACTTTGTTGTCATGGATATGCATGGTGAAGGTGGTATACCACTTATCTTAGGGAGACCTTTTCTAGCTACTTCTAAGGCACTAATTGATGTTAATCGGGGATATATTACGCTTGAGTTTTGGATGAAGAGATTACGTTTCGTGTTTAGTTGTTTTACTTAGATATTATTTTGTTGTTCATTATTTTCTTACTTACTTTCCTCTCTTATTTTCAGGTATTAAATAAAGTTTCAAGCTTGTTGCTCGGAAATCCAGATTTGTCTTCTTTCCCTATCTTTTATCGAGTCTTATTTGGTTTATTGGCGTATTTTCTTGTCTAAATCGCTTTATTAATAACTGGATGTTCCAAGATAGGCTTTATTTGTTGAGTGTTTTGTTACTTTGTTCTAGTCTTTTTAAGATTTGTTAAATCCTTGATTTGTTGATTTGGAGATTGTTCTGTGAGTTTGAGAGATTTTGAGGAACCTTTCGAAATTTTTCTGTTCTGGTCAAACATAGACGTGAAGTCAAAATTTTGACCAACACGCCCTGGAACACGATCAACTCTACTGAACGTGTTATTATTCTATGTTGACCGTGTTACACACTGAGCCCGTGT
This sequence comes from Cynanchum wilfordii, assembly GCA_025388415.1. Taxonomy (NCBI): domain Eukaryota; kingdom Viridiplantae; phylum Streptophyta; class Magnoliopsida; order Gentianales; family Apocynaceae; genus Cynanchum; species Cynanchum wilfordii. The sequence continues at coordinate 2,012 of JAHSUH010000652.1, read as the reverse complement.
TTTAAATTCTGAGCTCGTGTTTGAAATTCTGAGCCCGTGTTTAATTTAAACACTGAGCCCGTGTTCAATTCCAGAATAGATCTGAAATCGCGCAGATTTCATTCTCTGCTCTGCAAAATTTTTCTTTCTTCTGCAAATTCATTCCGACGGCACCCACCCATTCATCTCTTTACCCTTCTTCTATTCTAACACTATGGCACCTCACCTCTCGGCTGTTCGCGGTGGGATGCACCCATTTCTCACATTTCCGGAAGATCGCCCCATTGCCACTCAACGTCTTCATACTTTTGCTCTCAAATCCATTCTTCACGGACGGCGAGTTGATTGGGCAGCAATCGACACCATGCAGCTACGCTCGGAGATAAGCAGACTATTTCAGTTCGCACCTTACCGGAGGCTATTTTCCATCGAGGCACCAGTCTTCGAAGAGTTGGTTTGTGAGTTTTTTTGCTACCTTTGATCCTCATTCTGAACATGTTACATTTCGTCTTGGAGGAGTAGATCGTTCCCTCACGATGAAGGAATTTGGTATTGCGTTTGGGATTTGGACAGCCGAGGAGACAGAGTCCGACATATATACGACGGCGGTTCAAGTATTCAGCGAGGATTCTAGCATTTATTGGCAACACATCACGACTGATTCTTCCATCGTCTATGATCCTACATGTTCGAAAGCATCCGGTATCCATCTACCTTTGCGCTACTTACACTATATTCTTGCTCACACTTTTACGGGACGGAAAGACAGTTCCGGGGTAGTTAACACCATTGAGGTTGCCATACTTTCCCATATTTGGCGTGGTATTCCAATAGACCTCACGAGGTCTATCGCTCGTATTTGTCGGGACTACGCCACAGATTCAAGGAAGCTAACTCTCGGATTAGGCCCATTCATCACCAACATGGCTCGGTACTTCGACATAGATATTGATAGAGCAGATCTCACGATGTTGAGCGGCAACACAGTTCCGGTTGATAACAAGTGTCTTGTGCGTATGAATATCGCTCAGAAAGTCGGAGACAGCTTTGTTTTACGGTCATCGGATCAGCCTCCTACCACTGCCCCTCCACCGAGGTTCCGGTCTCGTTCTCCTCCACATGCTGCTCCTTCACGAGCTTCATCTTCTGAGAAGGCTACTACAGCACGTCTTGATAAAATCGAGAGAGATGTCCTTCAGCTTCAGATGCAGCAGTCTGTACTTCAGCAGACTTGCCAGAACATCTTGCAACAGTCAATTCAAACGCACCAGATGGTGCTGCAGATTCAGGAGAGTATCCCTCGACCCTCAGCTTCTTCGGATATGTCGGGTATACTTAGTCCATGGCTCGATGCACTTCATGGCACCATTCCACCCGAGTATAGTTCCCCGAGATTTCCTACACCTCGCCCACAAGACCCTCCAGCTCCTTTGGATTAGTTTCTGATTTTTTTTCTCTGCTTTCGTTTTCTTTTGTTCTTTCGTTTTTGTTGTTTTTCGTTATTTTCGGGCTGTACTTGTTGAAATCTCCTTGTTCTATTTGGTTATCTTTTGAGTATTTTCTTTTTAGTTCTTTTTCTCATTTTAGTCTTTTTATGTTTATTTTCTTTTTTTCTTGCTTATTTCTTTTTCGCACCTATTTTCTCTTCTTCGTTTTTCTTGCTTTCTTATTTTTTCAAAATAAGTTGTGGGGAATATTAGATTTTATGAGGACAGTGCAATTTTCAAGTTGTGGGGTAGGTGTGTGCTCGTTTTATCTCAATTTGCAAATATTTTCAAAAAAAAAAAAATTAATTTTTCAAATTTTTCAAAATGATTAGTTTACTTGAAAAGATTGTTTGTGAACTTTTTTGTTGGAATTTGATTCGCTTAGCCGATGATAGATATCGGTGTTGATTGTTGAAAGTCTCGAGATTTGATTTAGTTCATTTTGTTGATACTTGATACGAGCATGATTATAGGAAAATCCTAAATTATTTTGACATAGCTATTTTTGGTTGGTTGTTCGATTAGTGGACTACTTTTGGACAATTA